>JAQFYB010000796.1:0-43339 GCA_034694085.1 Pogonognathellus longicornis
GCTTAATAAGATAACAATAAATTTGATATGATTGTAATTAAATGATATAAACAATCAATAAATACACTACCTACCTATGTAGATTACTTGTTGGCAGGTTTTAATGAGTACAGTGATACGATATAGGACATACCTATAGCGTGCAAAAAGAATCACTGCATTATAGTATGAAAATTTAGTTTTAATGGCTCTAATAACTAATTGTATAAATATACCCTCATTTTGTTTTTCATTTTTTCGACGAATTATGTACAATTGAGATCGTCAAAATATTCAAATCCGAATTACAATTTGAAGTTTCAAACCTACATTATTTTATATACATTATATTCATTTTCATAGCTATACAAATTGTATACAAGTGTACAGTAATAAAACATGCTATGAACAGTAACAACAGCTCTGAAAAATGTTTTGGTGTCAACACGTCTTAATTAAAAAAGTATCTTACATTAAAGCGTTGTGTAAATTGTGGTTTCTCTTTGGTTTGAATTGAGAGATCTGTGTTTTGTATTTGTGTCGGTCCATATGTTTCCAATGATAAGATAGAAAGCTTTGCTGTGTTCTTTGCGGTGATATCAATTTCTTTTTATTTATTATACTGAGCTATGTACATTGTTGCAGACGTGTTAAGTTGTTTATCTGAAAGTCCTTGGGTTAAATGTTTAACCAAAATTAAAGAAGCTTACGCAACCCTAGTTGTGTTCTATCTATTAAGGGATAAGTGTATAAGAGTGTGTTTGTATGTGCATGCCCAAAATAAAATGCATTAAGTAAATATAAACTAACAGATGAATAACAAGCATATCTGTGGAAGTGTATAGAGCGAGCATTTATACGAAGAGAAATAGTGGTGACGTTTGTTATCTGTCTTGTCTCAGCATTTTTTGCCACTTCTAATCACATAATGTGCAATGCTTGTAATGCGTAATGCCAGTGCATTTAATTTCAAGGTTCATGGCTGGAAATGACGGAAAAGTTGTTTTCTCTAATGGCAAAGTCTCTCATTCTGCTTCTCTCTGCTACATTTGTGTCTTCTAGAATTGAAGACACAAATCAAGAAGGAATATTTTTCAGCCGAGCTGACTGAGTGGAATCATTTGTGTGATGAAAGCAGTATAGTTCTTCTCCACACAAATGCACTAAGTCCAGACAATATAATGCATCTCTTACATCATGTAACTAACTTCCACAACATCTAATATCATGTTATGGCAATACATAGCAGCATGGTGTGGTGTTTTCTCACGAAGTTGTTCACGAAAACAAGCTCATCGTTCCTTGATGCTACGCTACGAAGAACAGTATTAAAAAAGTGCATCAGCTAAATCAGCTAAATCTTTCATACGTTCTATACTCTTCTTTTATATACCATACCTACTAATATGTTATATTTACAGTGTACACTGTGTTATGTAATACGTATATATTCATATGCACAAATACTACCTACTGCACGTATAAACCTATTATATTTTATATAGGTAGCAAAATGTTTGTATACAAATGTAATGCACTTGAAATCTACTACACTACAAAACTAACGCAACAACGGAACTTCTAGTACTAAATTTAGTAATGGCATACATAATAGTGATCGAAAAGATTTGTAGTAGTGTATAGCATTATACTTACAGAAATATTAGAATTCCCTTTTATACACATTATAAAGTACCTATCTATACATTATACCTTTTACTTTTAGAGGACTATAGTAAATAGTAAAATGGAAATAGTGGATGGAGAGATGAGAAAACGGAAGTGGAACTGCCCACCCTGAAAGTATCTTGTGATGTGAAGTAAGAAAAGAGAATAATCATTTGTCGAAGTCAGAAATCGTGAAGCTTTTCATTAGACTCATCTAGGAGTTCATCCATCATTCCAATGACTGCCAACTTGTGAGACATCCCCTCTACCACCTCACCACCGCATCTCCACTAGTGTTTGTGCGTAGCAATGCGTGCTTAACGCAACGAGACGCTTTCACTTTGCAAACTCACATATCTTATCCCTATTATTATGAGAGCCCACCAGACTCTGGTTTTAAGTAGTAGGTACACAACTAACATAATGCTAAAGAAAGGATGAGTATCACAGAGCTATAGGCAAAATGGCTATGTATGGAAGGAATATATAATATACAAAGAGTTCAGAATATCTAGACCTATATTTTATAGCATAACTACTATACCATACCACAGCCACTATAATAATGTATTCTTCTGCTTCTATAATAATATTATGATGATAAGGTACACACGGAAAGTAGGGTGGCATACTGTTTCACTTATCACAAGCTTAAAATTATATATCTACCTAGGTAGTTGGCATCTATATTTATGATAACGTAACTTAACGTACGTACCTAGGTACCTTACCTACATATCTTTACGTACAAAAGATATATTTAGGTGCATCTATCCATATAGGTATAGGTTTTACCGTTTTCTTTCTCGTATTGCACATAATACATGCAGTATAGATCATGGGTGACTGTATGTTATATTAGTATCCGTAGGAGTTGTAATAAGAAAGAAGTTCCGCGTTGACTGTGTCTGTTACGGCTGCTCCTCTTCTGTACCTTGTTTATTGGATACATGACGGTAGTTTCTCGCAGAGATAACTTTCTTATGACATGGCATGTCAAGGCAGAAACTGAGACACTGACTTGGCTAAAATGAAAAGAACATGGTTGCATTCATTGAGTTATATTGGTGGTTCAGGTGTGACTGACGCTATCTTACTTTCTGTACGTTGTTCAATGGGAGAATATTCTGCTTTTCTTGTGAATGTACATTATTATGTATACGCATCATATCATATCGGTCTCTCTTCCTTCTGTTTCTGTCTCTCTCTGTGTCTAAGCTCGTATGCTCCACTCGTAATTCATTTCCCTGTAATGTGACATGTCATGATTACCTCACTAGTTACTACTTTAATCAAATCATTCTCAGACATGAAGCGATATCACAAAATCATGAAACGGAAAATTAAAAAAGTATTTCTCGCTCACAGAGATACAGACAGAGATATTCCTGATAGAAATACAGATGTAACTTCAACAATTCCGGCCTCGTGTAAAATTGTAAAAGTAGAGAAAATGAATTCAAGTACCTCCGTATAAATATTTATGTAGGTCATTCTAGGCAGAAATATTTGAAGGTATACATTTGTTCTATGCTATAAAAAGCTGCATTTTAGATTTTAAGTGTACGTGCTAATAAACGCAAGAAAATAATATCATTTGAGCAAAGTACAACGTGTTTGTAGCAATTTGTTATCTCTGCGTTGGCCGAAAGTACTGTACAAGTAAATGGTTTTATGGTACACGCTACTTGTGGAAAGTTAGCTAGCTGCACTATTGCAGCGTGTGCGAGTGTTGGGTAAAGGTTTTACGGGTATTTGTGTTTCAGTCTTATGTTTTCACAGACAGGCTGGAAGATAAAAGATAATATGATGAATTTATCGCAAACTTGTTTCAGAGCAAAGCAAAGAGGCTGAAACGATATTTAGATAGTGGTTGTGTGTATAAAGTGGCAGGTAGTTTCGGTATAGTATTATGTATTCATACTATTTGAATATATACGTACTGAAGTACAAACAATAAGTATGTAGATGTGGTCTATAGATGTGTTGTATGTGTATTTTGCATATGAACTTAGAAAGTGAACCCAGTTAAGTGTAGTTTAGTTAGGAGAGAGATGAATTTCGTTTTGTTGTGTCGGAGTCCGAATATAAGCCATGGATAAGGTGGTGGTGGTGGATTGTGGAGTACACAGAGGAGAGTCCAAGTAGTAATCTGAGTAAATTGAGGCAGAGAACACAAGAGAGGATCGGGAGCAAGCGAGAGAGAAGCATTGTCATTCTATGATATGATTGACGTTGGCATGTTCTGCCATTGTCAGATTTAATAAACTTGTAGTCGTCAGAGGTTGAGAAGTGCTATTGCGAAACTCCTGGAAGGATAAAATATTATAGTGTAATGTAAGTGAACGAAGTCTGTGGTCGTGGTGATGTGAAATGTTATTATCTTTGAGCTCTCGTGAAGCTGCGGATGCATATGATATGATATGCAATGAATAGCCCACAAAATAGGAATCACGATTTCATATTTACTCTACGAGTAATGAAATTATGTCAGTTCCACATATGTCTATCATCGTCTCTCTCGTTCTGGGGCCTATTGTGCCTCGGCCTGAGTTTGTGTGTGGATGCAGAGTGTAGAGAGAGAATGAGTTTAGAGTTTAGAATTAGGGTTGCTCATGGAGAACAAGGTAGTTTCAGAGTTAGTTAGCTCCAACTATTTACTCTACCACTTTTACTATAACGAACACAACTTGGGAAATTTTGTTTTGAGAACTGCACTCGAATTTATATTACATTATAATAATATTTCCGTCTATTATTCCAATTCCTGCTAAACAGGCAAAGTAAAGCTAAGAGGCAAGAGGAAAGAACCAGTTTTCAATACACGAAGAAAAAAGTTTCTCTATTTCTGATTATTGTGAGTATTTATTTGTTCTAATATTGTAGTACTATAAAGACAGTGTAAATGCAGTGTAAATATATCACTTGAGTATAAATATACAACACTGTGTAACATGGCTGTGCAATTAAGTATTTTATACTTTAGTAGTATTATGTATGGTCTAATGCTAGTATTCTGCATAGTATATAATAGCATTGTGTTTGTGTATAGTTGCACATTGCACACAATAGTAGTGTTATACAGTAGTTGTGTGTTTGGGAGAGTTGAGTGAAAGTCTAAAGTATAAATTGGTGTTATGTTATGTATGAGTAAGTAAACTTACACAAATCACCAAGGAGGTGGACTGGATTAGATTGCGTTTGAGTATAGCTTGGTATTTATAGGGTGGGTTCTAATATGTATTTACACATGGTGAATATGTTAAGTGAACGTTCTGTCTAATTCCCGTGTTTCTGCTCCGATGCTCATAATTTAGCTTTATTTTACTCATTCGTGGTAGAAGGATGGTTTTGAAATTCTATTATTCCGAGACTCAACGTTTCTTCTCTTTCTCTCTCTCTCAATTCCACACATTCCCATTTCCACAAAGAGTGGCGTAGTTGTAGTAGTTGCCTTTGCCTCACCTCACTGCCTTGCCTGGGTGCTTGTTCTACCATTTCAACGCTGCATATATTGTGGTTTCCTTTCCGTTGCGTACTACACATCGTATCGCTGACTTTCTCTTGTCTATCTCTGAGCATTCACATTTACATTTATGTCGAAAGTAATGTTATCGTACTGCAGTGTTCGTTGTTTTGTAAGTGAAGTGGCTCGCTTCATCTCCACTTGTTCATCTACCTCTTTATATTATAATACATAGCAGTTGTAGCAGAACTATCATACATTCATTCATACATATGCATAATATGTGCGTGTACTAATATGTGTGGGTCGAATTTCCAGCAGAGATGAAAACTGAAATGTTCAACCACAGTTGCTTTCCATGTACACAACCAACTTAATGTCTACTATACTTTCAACTGTGTGCACTGCAAAATGTACACTGTGAACAATTTTAGCGATCTCTGGTTGTCCGTTATAATCCTTAAGCATTTCCCCACTATTGTATGTGCTGTATATAATGGGGACACTATATATTATTGTATGTTGATGTATACGTCTTGATTAAGCTCGCGGTGACAATTAGAAGTGGGATTGAGTCAACTTGCCTTGATTTGATTTTCTAACCGTGAAATGTGATATGGATGGGATGAGGTGGTTGGTTGTGGAGAGAGGGAGGGAAAGGTGCAATGCTTGTATTCTGTAGATGTATGCAAAATACAAAGCAGGAGAAAATGAACGTGACATTGTAGGTTCATGAGAGAATGCGTTTTCATTCACTAATGAATAGAGCAGGTGATTAGTACACACTACGTATAATCGTCACATTACCATGCCAGGTATTCTAAGCAAATTTACTATGAGTTTGTTTATGCGTTGATGAAGTATGTGTTGTACGCTTTCTCCCTTTCATCGCCTGCATTTTCTGAGAGAATATAATGAGAATGTGAGTACAAAAGTGTTGCTCTGTGATTTTCAAAGTATAAAGCGTTCTTTTGGTTTACTTTGTGGTTGAAATAGTAAAAAGCATAAATTGTTGTATAGCTACTTCAATTTATATATCAGGCTGATTTTATAAGGGTATAAATGTACAAGGGTATACATAGTTTTGTTTTTAAAGGTTGTTTCGTTGGGTTAAGCTTGATTGAATGGCAGAAAAGACAGTGAAGTGGAATATTCGTGGTTTCGGTGTGATTTACTTGTTCGTAAGCGAAACCAATAACTCAACCAGTTTATTAGAGTGGAACTTGAAAACTGCGGGGAATACCTACGTTAAAATAAAACCAGAGATAACATGTTTTACTGAACTGGGCAGAATATTGTGAGAGAAAAAATAAAACGAAATGATAGTTTGTTTTTTTATTGTATTAGTAGACAAAATGAGGAAAAAATACTTTAGGGACATTTTTAGACATGCAAGTTCGTTATTTTCACCTAGGTATGTTACAGTTTGTTTTGTTTCATGGTGTGTGTGTTCGTTCATGTATTCCGATGGATTGAAGCGTGCACGACTGCAGTATTAGTACTCTGATGAGATACAGATAGTATTAGGAATGAGACTTGAAAAAGGGTAGGTTTGGCTGTTGCATAAATCTCAAGTCTTCCTTTGGGGATACATATGTATACATAAAAAAGTACATGAAATTTTTCTTTTACAGAGTTTCACTTGAGATTGCATTGGGCCAAAGAGCAGGAAAAAACATCAACTGTGTGTTTGTACTCAGATAGAGTTTGTAACACTGAGGAAAGGTTTTGTGTTTACATCACTCTGTGTGCATTACAGTGTGCTAAAAATGGAGTTTAGAGTATAAGTTAGGGATAAGTATGAACATATATTGCCTACGTATCTTGCTATTTACTTTCTATGAGATTTTCTTGGCCTTTGGGTGAGACATTGAGAACAGGCAAAATACAATCACAAGAAAGACACGAATTTCAAGAAGGAACTTATACATACAGTACCTAGCATTACTACAAATTCTACGTTTGTCTATATAGTATCAGTTTGTATGGACATACTCCGATACTCCAGTTAATAGAATGAAAAAGTAACTATTGGAACTTGGAGATTGTGTTGTTAAAACGGAGAGAGAGAGAGAGATAGAGAAATGTGTATAGAAAGTAGAAGCTTTAGTAAGACATATAGTGGTTGTGCAGTGTGTGTACAGGAATAAGTACAGGAAAAGGGTCACCAACGAGAAACCATTGAAGAGTTCCGAAGGATTTTTGCGGATTTTCGAAGATTTATTGCTTTATATGACTCAAGAATAGAGCAAGAGGAAGAGTAGTAAAGAAAAGAATCGTATGATAACATACTCCTATGTACCTCTATGCAGTAGCTATATATATTCGTTCCGTATCATTGTAAACAGAAATAGAAAAACAGTACTAGGTACTAGGGGTAATGTACCACTACGACTGTGTATAATATGTACAGTTAAGTTGGGTCTTGGACTTTGCTCTTATAAAATGATGGCACTGTAAGTGTATAATAGTAGTGTAGTATTCCGTCTATCTGGTGAAGTCTAAAGAATAGATGTGGCATAGAAAAGAAAAAGTTTGAATCGGATGAACAAGAAACGAAAAAACTGCGTACATTTATTTGTAGTACACACATGTTATATATAGAAAAATTTGGAAGGAAAGGAAAAGGAAACAATAGTACAAGAGTTTTATTCTAGTCAGTTTGTAGTTGTATAGATTTAGGCACATAGCATTATTATTTCGTATATCTTATGTACATACTATGGTTGTAGATGTTTGTGAATGAACTTCATGCACATGATATAGTTATAGATATGTCGGATAGGAAGATGATAGAATTGAGTTGAGGGACTTTGATAATGCTACACAGTACTGTCTTAGCTGTGTTTGTTCTGTTGTGTTATCTAACAGTCTTCAAGATAGCTGCCTTTGGATGGGTGAATTTTAAGGGTATGTTTTCTATTGTATTTTGTCATTGTGTGAAAGTTTGGTCGGGGAAAAGTTTGTGCTCGTGTCTTGTTGGCGATGTGGTTGTAGTTGTAGTAGTAGTTGTAGTTTAGTTGTAGGAAAACTCGTATTCAGAAGTGTAGGTGCAATGTAAAATAATGTTATGTTTGAAAGTGACTTCATGTAACTTTAGGTAAGATACTTATGCTCAATTGTATGTGAATGTAGCATTGAGCAAATATGTTTTGTCGATGCAGACAGCCATGTGTCTTCATTCTCTTGTATGTGTTTGTACTACACGGCATTGGATTTCTCTTCGCTCTTTCTCTCTGTAGAAATATAGTAATACCACAACTGAAGAAGAGGGTTACTTTGCCGTTGGCTCTATTGTTACTTACGGGTATGCTATGCTGTATGCATTGAATAGAATGCATACACAAATATATTTACAAATACAGAAATACTTGTGTTCTCTTCCTAGTACAAATACTACAAGAAGTAGTAGGATTTTCTATTGTTGGTTTATATTTAGGTTTGCTAAGACTCAAACGACAAAATACACTAATACATATAGTACAGATTTCCGAGTATTATTTGTGTGTTATTATATTTGCTGGTTGTTCTTAGGAAAAGAGTCCGTATGGTGTATGCACAAGGGTGTAAGCATATGAAATCTTTGTAGATTTCACAGAAGGGCAGGGAAATAGAAGAAATACACGAAAAGAGTAAGTTGATATTATAGAAATGAGATGGTTTGGTTGGGTTGGAGAGTGTGAGTCGAGTGCAGTGTAGCCGCAAGCCAAATCTGACTGAGTCTCAGATAGAGAATATGTAGTACTGTGTCTTGGTTCACTTCCTTATTGCCAAAGTTCCAGGTGTGAGTAATGGCGGCAGTAATGTGTGGTTCTACTTCGACCGTGAAGTCTCTTACTCTCTACTTGGTTGCTTTCTCCAGTAGGAACAAGGGATTAGTATACCTACCTTATCCTACGTATTGCAACCTCAACTAGGGATTTCTGGGATACATACTAGTGCTAGGTAGGTATTAGATATGTATTATATATATTATTGTAACACGTACAGACACATTGTACAAATTCTGTATAATATGTAATGTAACACTGTATTTTCCAAATATATATAATACTTATGTGTATAAATCCCTAGCTTGGTTTTACTTTGTGCTTTTGTAACACCAATGCCACTAGGAACTACACTGCTTCCTATTTTGTCGGATTTTGATGTTTCAAGTTCCGTAGGTATGCAGTTCCGTGTTGTAGGAGCCATGATATATAAATAGGCGGTGGGATGAAGTGAATGTTATGATGCCACACAGCCACATTGTTATTAGGTAGGTTTGGATTTTCAGTAAAGGTAGGTATATATTTCTTGTCCTTCTGTTATGAAGTGGTCGCATATACTGTATAGGCACCTATATATAAATGTAGTGTATGTTTAGGAATGGAGTATACAGAATTGGTAGTGTGTGCCTTGGATTTAGTAGGACATGTAGTGAAAGAAGTGTTTGGGAATAGGACGGGAGATTGGATGCGATAGAGAGAGGAGAAAAGGAAGGAAAGGGTGAGAGGGAAAGAGAAAGTAAGCAAACCAAAGAACGATCTGCTTACCATGCTTGGCTGTTAAAATAAGAATTGCTGCATCGGCAAATCCATTAGCCCGTATCATTTCATGTGTGCCTAGTTTTCCCAATACGGTGTCATAATTGCTTTTTATAGGCTCTTACTGACTTGGCTTCTCCCAACCATTATATACACTACTAGTCAAGGAGAATGAAACCTTGGAGAATAGACAAGAAAGCAATTTATATCTATTGTTGTGTGCATACAACCGAACTGCCATCCTTCTGGTTTCCCTTGTACATAAGACGAGATTACTCTAGTGCTATGTTCTACAGGACGACTATATACACGAGTACAACAGGATGCCACCTTTCAAGTAGAAATTAATTTG
Organism: Pogonognathellus longicornis; assembly: GCA_034694085.1. Lineage (NCBI taxonomy): Eukaryota > Metazoa > Arthropoda > Collembola > Entomobryomorpha > Tomoceridae > Pogonognathellus > Pogonognathellus longicornis. The sequence goes on from JAQFYB010000796.1 coordinate 9,992, forward strand.
AAAGGAAAATCAGTTTTTACAAGTTCCTCTCCTACTCATATCTTTATAATCACTTTGGCTCGTATCTTATGTTGGCAGGTATGTTGTGTACTTTTAGGTAGTTTCTTAATATTATTGACCTGACCTTCCTTCCAAGACTCGATTAATAAAGACTTAATTTAACTAGGAGCGAACAGAAAAGAAACTCAATAAGTTTTTTAGTTGTTTTAGCATTTCTCATTATTGTCTGCAAGGATCTTGTGTAAAGTTGATATTATGCTTATCCAGCAATTTAATAATGAGCAGTTCCCGTAAAACCTGATTTGCAGTCGGGTCGGAGTCACCCGATGGAAATAGTTGATGAATGCACTTGGACGGCTACCAATTGATTAGTTGGCTAATTAATGAGCAGGTATATACTTTGTACAGCAAAATAACTTGGATGTGTATTCTGTATTATATTTCGCATAGGAGTTTTAGTTAAAATTACAATTATCGTTGTAGTCGTAGACTGACTAACGTAAGCTGTTCTGCATAATTTGATTTAGATAGCTGATAAGTGAAGGTACTTGTGAAAAAGTTGCAGAGCAGTCATCAATTTAAATATAATATGTTGTTATCTGTTGATTCTGCTGGCCCATTATAATATAAAGAAGGCTTGGAAGATGAACTTGAATTAAATTAACTAGCTATCCTGTATCATTTTACTCACGATCAGTGCAGTGCAGAAGCACAAGACAAAAAATAAAATTCAAAGACTTAGTTAAATACATGAGACTGCATTAGTTATACATGTGCATTGTAATTGTACTTGAGATTAAGGACATTGCCATTTACGGAGTATTTTTATCTTATTTCGTTCGTCTCATATTATGTGTTGATGTGTTACATGTTTCATTGCATTATGTGAGTGTGACACTGTAATGTTCATTCATGCAAAAAACAAAATAAGAAAAATGTTAAAGATACCCAGACCTCCGTGACAAGAACCTTTCATCATACTTATTTAGTATGTACATGCATAAAGAATACGTAAATATTATATTACTATTTGCCCAGGCTACTTTTGTAACATTATATACATGTAGTACACAGTATAATATAGATTTAGTGTTGTCAGTAGACTAAGTGCTGTTTTATATGTATTATAGCATAGAGTAGCGTAGGGCAGAGCCACAAGAATGCGTTTATGTTAGCGATGTACACGATGAGATATTATGTCTGTGTACACGGGATACACGATACAATGGGAACTTCAAAGAAGGAAAGGATGTGACCGCCATCGTAGGAAGTGAATAGAAGCGTAATTCCCCTGTGCAGTTTTCTCTTGTACACTCTTGCCAACAAATATCAAGTGCAAATGTGCAGAAAAAGACATGACAGTTACAAAGAAAATACTGCAGCCATTTCAAGAAGCTTTAACATTGCGTAACGTGACGTACTGTACTAACACTAACGTAACGTATGATAACTGCTCAAACTTATACACAGCACACTACTATACGCGACATACAATAGTAACAAGTAGCAACACCATGTACCATACATACTACCTACCACCACCATGCTATGGTCGCCTTTTGCTTACAATGCAAAACATTAAAAGAAGAGCTTCAACATGAAAGTGTGAGTTTAGTTTCAGTTGGCATCATTGAGCAAGATTGAAATGTTTAACGTTATTGTTGTCTATATAGGTGTAATACACATAGTGCTTACTCAATGTACTGAAACTTAGTACTTGGCCATGTGTATAACATTGTATTTGTATACCTTTCTAGTGTTATGCATTAATACTTGTATATAGTGCGTGTATATGTTTCTCAAGACACAAAATGCATACACACAGGATGATTAGCAATGAAGTTGCACCTTACGCATATCTAAACTGGTTTGTTGACTACTGCTGAACAAACTGGTTGCAATGAAGTTCGGTTCAGTTCAGGGCTAAACTTTTGATGTGATAATACATAAGATTTGATATTGTGTTTCCTTGAGGGCGGGTGTGTATGTATTATGTATGTATTTTATGAAACTTGTAAGTAAAACTTAAAATGATATAGGTATTATATAAATATGGATAGAATGTGTTAGTATATATATGTTGTTGGGATTCAAGACAGGCAACTCAAGTGAAACATGTTTAAGGCGCTGCAAAGCGATAGAGAAAATTGTGTTGTTCATTATGGGAGGAATTGTCGCAAGAATGGGTTATTATGACTCTGTGAAGGTTACGTATAATATTACTACAGCCACGATGGCAGTCTATCGTGCATTATAAAGATAAGAAAGGAATGAACGAACGGCCAAACATTTCGTTCAAAGTAATTGCACTTAGTTTACTGGTGGTAGTGTGGTGGTAGTTAACTAGTAGCGTATCTGTAGTGATAGTGATAGAGAATGTCCGTATTATTTAGTAGTAGGTGGTGTAGGTTGTTGTAGTAGTAGTGGGGGTTAGGTATGTGTATGTATGACATTAGATACAGTGACATACTTTATCCGAAGACAAAGACAGTCTCTATTCTATAGCAGAGTCACAGTGCTCTTTCCTTTCGGTATTTGCCACATTCAATACTCAGCGAGTGTGACAATGCAGTGTTTTGCATCCGTTCCTGAACGCAATTAATTCTTGGGTTTTGGACGCTTTCCAATGTTTTCGTCCAACATTTAGCCTCAGCGCGCACGGTGTGGGAAAATGATGTGGAGTCTTAACACTGACGGACGGACAGAAACCCGGGTGCAATGGCTTGATTCTTGAATTATAGATACCTATAAAATATAGAGAATAGTATATAGATAGGCTGCAAGAGACGTGTTATGGTATATGTGTGTAGTAATGTACCTTTTGGGAATTTATATATGTAGTATGCACGTACCTATATTATGTCCATGGATATAATATTCGTTTAGATAGGGAAACTATTGCGACCCACACATGCATTGTCAGACTAACAGCATAGTGTATGTGTAGTCACTTGTAAAAACACGCGTAAATGCACCATGAAAAAAATGTGGACTATTTTACAAAGAAAATAAAAGTAGCTTTGGAATTTTAGCTAGAAATTCTGTTCGTCTATAGTAACTGTACGCATAATGGCATCCGCATTGTATTGTATAAGAGTGTAACTTGAACAGGGTAAATATAATTGAATTATTAGCAATAAACGCGAAAGGAGACAGTTTCTATTTTTAGTTGAGAGAGAAAAAAGTTAAAAAAATGAGTAAGGGAATCTGAATCCATAAAAATTTAAAAAATTTGCAATAATCTTTGTTTTCATTAGACTCGTTGAAGCCGTACGGTGGAAGTTTTAATGAACTTTTTCAACAGTTTCGCCCGTAGCACTACGTTCCATGAATATTTGAATTATGATATTAGCTCTGTTATGAGTACGAAAGCCCTAGTTTAGTTCCGAATGAGGTTATTTGGTTTGCTCTCATCTCTGTCTGAGCTACTCTTCCTCTTGAGAGAGAAAGAGAGTGTGTAGCACTTGTACGTAAAAACGAGTCTTACACTTCCCATGCTTCTCTCTTTCCCTATCTCTTTTAAAGTACAATATTATATACTACTACGTAGTACGTATTGTTAAAGGGAGACAAGGCAAGAATACAGCACATATCTCCTTAAGTGAGCTTCTATCCTCTTCTCTAGTACAAATATATTTGGGGCATGACTACTCATACTCATAACATCTCTAGCTTGAATTAGGTAGTTTCTCCCTACTCAAATCCTTCATATATCATAGAATTATGCTATATAGCAAATAAGCGCGTACAGAGTCACAATCTCTATTACATTCTCCTAAAATATATTTTTAGTTTATGTAGGTATGTGATATGAACGAGTAAGAATGTACGTATAGTTGTATGCGACTCTGTGAATCGTGAATTCCACTATAAAATGCTTAATGCTATAATAAGGTTAACCAACAAGATGAAAACACGTCAAATCTCTCCGCAATTTCTGTTCCTTCCCAACTATACAAAGCTGTTATAATGTCTGCCCATATTTGGTTCAGTCTTTAGTCAGTTCAGTCAGTTGAGTGCAAACTAAAGCTTTTCTCTCTCTATTTCTCATGTACATTGTTCATTTTGTATATACATAACTAAATTACATCTATACACAGGGCTACATATAATATTTTATATATGCAATACAATATGCATCTATTTTCACTATAATATAATATTATAATAATATTATATCCGCCTACTTTTCCATCGGACCGACACAAACAAGACAGGCAAGCACCAGGGCTTTAGTTTTTTATATGCTCGTCACTTTCTCACCACGGGATACTTCATAAGTCCAGATGAATATTACATTACATCATATCATAGACTATCATCGTATGAATTGAGTGAGCAACAGAAATTTAAACTGCAGCTGCACTGCTACATTTCACACAGTAATGTTTATATGTATATGCGTGCGTATTTTTGGTATTTAGTATTTATTCTATTTATATATAACCATTCTCATACTAACTCTCTTTGTGTTACTAGAATATAGAAGAGTGCCTTGAAAGTGAGAATTGAAAATGGCACATGTAGTTACTTACTCCAGTTATTCCGTAAGAATGTATTCTCTGTGTGCACGTTGATGCTGCACACGCATGATGCTAGGCTTATAAGTAGATACCTTCTATACACAAGTACTCTCTATGGGTGTGTAGTGTATACATATGAAAGGAGCCGTCATAAGGATCAGTTTAGTATATTCTGTAAAGCGATGTGTTGGGGCCAACACATTCTATTCATTTTACAGTGGTCGTTGAGTCTGGTTAAATTCACATAGAAGTCCCAGTCAGCTAGTTTTCTAAAACTGCTCTGCTGACTGACGCTACGTTTGCTCGTGAATTGTATGCGATACTATTTCTAGTCGCATACTTGTTTTAGTAAGTAGAATGTGAGTGAGCATTGAGCCAGTCGTTGATTCTCTCACTCATGATCATCAGCCCTTCCGAGGTGTCATGCAAAATTTCTATCATCCTTATTACTATGATGGATGCGATGTCATGCCCCGGAATAGCACGGATATAATAGTAAATAATGATGTGGTCGTATCTTATTACTGTTTGGCACTCTGCGATATACCTATATAGGTACCTACTTTATTATTGTACTTTTTAGCTGGGGTAGACTGTGTACTACTATTATTTAGGTATACATAGTAGCAGGACGAGGAGGATGAGGTACTTAAGCTTGCAGATTTAGTAATGTACTTCTGCTACACAGGATATGCTTAGCAACATTACATTAGTTGTAGCACTGTACTACGCTAATGCTATTTTACGCCGCTGTGTTTAGAGTTCCTTACTTAAGCTCACTTGATCTCATTCGGTTCAATTCAGATGAACCGTAACGTAACCGTGTTAGTTCATCAAATGACGCAAGTTAATAATGTCTTGTCTGTTTAGACTTAAATTTACATATGGAATGGGGGATTGAGTCTTTCACAACTAATTTCATTATGGCGCAGGGAAATCACTGCATACATTAGTTACCCACTCATACACTTTGCCACAATGGATGGGATGGACACACAAAATTATTCGGAAAATTACGCATTATTTTTATACACTCAATCTGCTATTAAGGGTTGTAATGATAATGGTGATGTATGTATATACATTGTACACAGGGGAAACGAAGCTAACTGTTGCAGCACACAACACGTAATTAGCACCGAATGGTGTGACGCATTGCTTTGACTCATTCCATTATTACTGCGTTAACATAACATAATTTGAGTGTAATAGTATATTAGCTGCCTATGAATGTAAAAGAAAACGGTAGGACTGTAAATAATTTTATTGTGGTGAGTGTGTTGAAGAATAAGTAACCCTAACCTTGTGGGTAGACAAGCAAGCAAGCGGAAAAAGAAAAATGCATTGAGTGTTGACTGAGTGAGAATGTGGGAGTTGCTTATTTACTCATTTAAATTGGAATGGAAGCAATTTATTAAATCAAGTTTATAACTGTTGTATCTACGAGAGAGTGTGTATACTTATGCGATGACGGAAACTGTTAAGCACGTCATTTATTACATGGCTATAGGTTTTATTATTATATTTATAAGTGGTGCGATGTATCTTTAGATGTTTAAGCGTTTATATGAGAAGATTAAAGCTTTCACCTAGTGATAACTACATGGCTTGAGTTTCATTGAATAAATCTTATTTCCTGTTTTAAAGAAGAGAGCTTAGTGTGAGTTCTTGTCGTGTTTCTTGTATTAAAATGGGAGTGAATGACTCAGTGTCATGTCTTGGCGCTAAGAGTACACATGCAGAGATAGATTTGTGGATCAAAGAGAAAAAAGAAAGAAATATAGACTCGGGACGTCATGTTAGTTGGTAATAGAAGTGACAGTCCGGAATTGATGAGGTTCCGTACGTGTAAAAATAGGGTACCTCTACTCTGCGAGTACCTAGGCAGGAAAAAAGTGAGATTCATGCTCATTGGCTTGAACAATAATGCAGACTTATAGCATCTCTTGTGTGTGTAGTACAGTAGGAGAGTGGAGTGCCGAGAGAGTATCTCTTCTTCCACTTACTCCTATTTCTGTGTATGCACTTTGTGCTAAAGCATGGAGGCTGTTGCTACGACTGCCGCTCCTGGAGGAGAATAGCACAGTGTATATGTACACGACTGAACTGTATGCGAGTTTCTCAAGTGGGTATTTTATTTCGAAGAATTGGAACACTTTGTGTGAAGCTCAAACTGAGGAAGGCGGATCAAAGACATTTTTAGATTTCATGTTTTCCGGCAGGCAGACAAATAGTGTGACGTCCTCTTTGAGTTTGCTGTAGTCTTTGTGTTGTAGTTTGATGGCTCTTCACAGCCTCTTGTCTTGTCTCAAAATAAAAATAAGAGTCCTATATTTCCAGAGTACGCTTATAAGACAATAAAATGTTTCATTTGATCATCTTCCTCAATGAAAATCATATCTTTTCTTTTCGGGGAGTTTTTAAGTTCCCGTCAATATTTATTAGTGGCATAAAAGACACATTCTCGTGTTCTTCCGCATCGCAAACTAAATTTATTTGAACAGAGAAGTGTACTATTAGCATTTATTTATGTTGTGCGGTAGTTGTTAATTTTTTCAAGTGGGTCTGTGTCTGTCTGTGTCTATAGACCTGAAACCCATTTATTTATGTAAAACAAACGATAACGGTATTGTGATTCATTAAACAGAAAAGGAATTGCTAATGGTACGTTTGTTTTAGATGTAGGCGTGAAATAGAAGTCTTCTTGGTGGAAGTACACCTTGTTAGCTTTTTTCGTTTTGGTATCTTGACGTTACTGGGTTGACTGGTTTCGTTGACTTCGTTTGTTCGTGTTCTTGTTGTTGACTTGTCTTGAATGGCTCACCTTAAGTAGACTTTTATTATTGGATGTCACTGGTGTATCCCGTGGTGTAGCAGTAGCTCAGTAAATAACTACAACACCCACAACACAATCTGACTACTCACATCAACTATTACAATTGCAATTGCTATAAAAATGCAATACGTTACGTTTTACCACTTAAGTAAGCAAAGAATAGATAAACAAGCCTGAAATGGAGAAGGAAGACAATGAATTACACATGCACTCTCAATCTGAGTTACGTTACAATTTACAAACTTACAAATCAACCAACGGAACACGTACTCGAACAGTAGTACTATAGTACAGAAAGTAGTGGTGATTCAACAACTTACATTTAGAGGTATAGTGTAGGAGGAGACAGAAGGTTGAGCAGATTGTCATTGTATTGTATGGGTGAGTGTGAGTTTAAACACCAAGAAACACAACCACTACTGAGGAAAGACGACGTGATGCAGGAACACCAGAAAAGGAAGTGCATTGACTTGTGTGAAAGGCTGGCGATGGTAATCGCACAGAAAAATTGAACACACACAGGGATTTGGTGAAATATACCTGACTGTGTATTTGAATAGCTGTAGTAGGCACATATTATTTATAAGTGATAGATATTATATAGATATCATTATGTACTAGATTGATAATGAGATAGTATAAAATAAAGCCTCGAGGAAAAGCTTCTCTTTACTTTACACAACATTTTTATACAAAGAAAATGAACGAAAAGAGTTGGAGTAAAGTAAATGATGTGTTTAATTGACTTATTATCTGAACGCATTTCCGGTCGGTGTTCATCTGATTTGCTTAGCAGAGCGTGCAGACTTGTGATGTTGTGTAGGTATTGTATTGTAGGGTGGGCCCAGATTTCTTTTTTATGTTGTATGAATGAGATACAATTCTGATACATAATAGTGATCATATACACTGTGTAAATACATATATACATAACATTACACATATAAATATCTGAATAGAGTTTGTTTTTCCTTATTATTATTTGTTGCAGACAGGGATACTGTGTTGGAATACACAAGGTTTACTTGGGTGTTTGTAAAATAAACGCACGCACACCACGAATACGTGTGGATGTAGTATTAAGGGTACACACATTAGAGTATTTTTACTATCCCCTACTACAAATAGAAGGAAGGAGCATAAATAATAGTGCGGTGTGTGTAAAAGTATAGCACAGACTTATTTGACAGATAAATACAGTTGGATAGTGGATATCAACAGGAAAGCATCAAGTGTTTTTTATATGATTATTTTCGCTAATGCTGATTATTCTTACAGTAGTTTACTGTCACTGATTGAGTTTGATTGAATCATATTACACTTGCAAGAACTTGAGATTTACGGGGAAGAATAGCGTAAGAGGCAGGTTGGACTGAAAAGTGTATTGACAGCGGAAACGGACGGGAGGAGTCAAGAAATAAAAATTTTCTTGTGAGAGAATGGGAAGTTTTAATGTGTGGGGTTGATGCTGGTGGTAGCGACGGTAATTTCATCGTGTAATAGGAATAGGCTTCTCGGACGCATTCACTGCAAGGCAGTAAGAGGTGCCTGAATAGCTTCACTTAAATGTCTGGCTAAACTTTATGACGGCAGTAATTGGAGTCTATGTGGGACGGGATGAAATAAGAATGACTCTCTCACTCCCTAGTAGTGTGGCTAAGAAAAAAATATTGAATGAACCTCTATTACAGATATATTGGTTTCTATAATCTTGATTTTCTTCATTGTACCCAAAGGTACACACTCCTCAGCTTCTAAGCATTACTATACAAAATTGCAATAGTACCTACCGTACAGAAGGCGAATCTTAATACATCGAGTAAAATATTCGTTAGAATAAGGTCACTGCAGGAAATAATATACATACACAGTACTTATTGTTAGAAAATCGGGAACATTATTTATTTTACTCCCACAACATTTTAAACATAATTTTGCAAACCTACTGACTGAAATTAAATTGCAAATTTATGTATGTGTTTTTAAATATGACCTCTATGACACTGCAGCTGCATTTTCTTGCGCTTCGTTACAACTGTTTGACAGACATAACAATCAGCAGCAACTCATTTTAATATTGCCATCCAGGAGGTTGTCATATTAGAATTTGTAGATTGGAGTGTTTGAAGACGCGAAGAAAGACACAGGACACACAAGTGCAGGTTTTTGTAAATACCGACAGTATATAGTAGTGAAGTTGCAGAGGTTTAGTTGTGCTTCTTTGTGTGTGATGCTAAGTATGTCTGTAGCAGTTAGGAGTTGAAATTGCATTGAGAGCGTAGTTTTAGTGGTGGTGTCGGGCGAGACAGAGACAGTAGCTATATGGAGCTGTGTGGCATTGGATGGGATGACTACTGTTAGTAAGAAAGACGAAAGCTTGATCCGTGAATGGCTATGGCTATCACAGCTCTTTATCTATGTACATACTGGAAGGGTCGATGTTGACGCGGAGTCGATTCGCCCACAAAGATCTTTTTTCTTTCTTTCTCTTTTCCTTTTGGAGCTCTTTCCTTTTCCATGAATTTTAGCCATGTACGTACATACGTAGGTCTCTGCGTTGAAGTTCTATGTAAGGAAATCGGGATGTCATTAAGGCTACGGCAGATGACGATGACATTACATTACGTTACTTTTACTACTCCTGTCTTCCCTTGACTTGACTATCATTCCACTACGCACTGAGCTGACTGATATTAGTTTCCCTTCTCCGGTGGATGCGACGATGTGATGTGATGAGAATTAGAAGGAAACTTCACATGGCTCGCCGACTCCGCCAACGACTACTCATATGGCCATATAAGTGTGTATATCACTATACAGTCTCTACTGCAAATATACATTCTGCCATGTAGTATTTATGCATTCTGTGTGTACCGAGTTGGATATAGAGCTAGTTATCTGTAGGTGGTGGATGTGTTAGTGTTCTTTTGATAGCAGGATGGACATATACCCGTTCTATACATAATACATACATAGAATACATACATGCATACATGGAAGAGCTGCTGTGCGCGTGTAATATATGCTAAGAGTGAACATGGAACACAGTGTAGTCTAGTGTGTATGTGTTTACTTAAATAAAATTGCTCGGTAGCTATATAGGAGTAGTGCATAGTAGGAGCTGCCTAAATCCCTTGTGAAACTGGCAAAGCAACTAAAGCAAGTAGCCAAGTAGGTTTTGAATCCCGTAATGATGACTTTTTTCTACATTATCTTACAAACTCAGAAGCTTATTGTTAGTTAGGTGCAATTCCCGTTCCTACTTACCATTACTATTACCAGTCATTTAATACTAGCAGAGTAGTCGGGCTACACACATCCACAGCTTAAGGTACTTTACTTTGCAGCGTACCTGTGCAAGAATACACAGTCAAAAGAAAAAAATGATGCCACAATTCTACAATGTCTATATAAGATTCTTTAAATGGTTTGCAGCGCAACGTTATTGGGCTAGTAATAATTGTTAGCAATAGCAACGTATTTGTATTTAGTTCAGGAAGACGAGTATCTCGCCCTGTTTCTAATGCTCACATAACGCATGGGTTATTATGATAATGCTGGGATGTGATGGTGTCGGTGTCCTTCATTGATTCCCAATTAACATAATGTTTGCTACACCCTCGAGCTACTCAGTCGGCAATAATATATAACGATGATACGGATCAAGTTGTTCTTCTAACTAATAAGTGCCCAGGTAGTATAGAAACACACTAAGAATATTTATAAAGAAAATACAAGTAGAGTTGGCTTGTTTTAATTTGATATAATAGTATGGAACATAATATTGTGAGAAAGAAAAGAAGATTTACAAGTGCGGGCGTAGGTAGCTCTAAGTACAACTCAGTTCAGTAGTTTTAGTGGGAATTGATTTTGTATTTCTGATTTAACCTGTTGGTTCTTGTTTTCTGTGGTGTAGTGTTATAAAGAACTTTGTCTGATTGATCACATTTTTCTAGGAAGGTGGTGGAGTAGGTATTCCGTATTAAAATGGCAATTAGAATCCACGTACACAATATTAAGTCGATTATTCATGATTAAATTCTTCTAATTTACGTACGACCATGTAAGATTATGTTATCAAATGTGGAAAACAGGAAATAAAAAAATGCGTAAATTATTATTTAAAGAATTACAATTTTATTGTTCAATTCGTATAGGTAGCTACTGTTTTTTATTCATTGGTTGACCAAGGGGATTCGATTTACCTGTTATAAAAATACAATTAGTGTATGAATCTATTTAACAGTTTCAACAGGCATGGCATTTAAATATCACATTCATTATAAAATATAATTAATTGTAGCGTAACAATAATATTATTATTACTCTAACTAAAAAATTTAGACCATTGTTTTGTTTTTCGACTAAAGTAGAAATTTTTTGTTAATTTTTGTTTTAAGTTTATGTCGAGACGTTTTATATAGAAAAGCACTTTAGTTATAGATAAGTGAGCTTGGTATTCAACAATCAAAAATGCATTTAATTTTATGTGTATCGACCTTTCTACTATTTCTTGCTAGTAAAGTACTTAATATTGCTAATAAATGCGTGCTTAGCTTAGAAGTAAGAGCGGAGCATAAAATGTGTTTTTGTGTATAATATACGAGTAGTATAAAATCTGTATGTGATAGTATGGTAAGAGTCTGTGCGTGTACATGCACATCATGGCAGGAAGAATTTCACGGACCATTAACGACGCATTAACTATGAGTATTTGTCGTGTTATGTTATATGGTTGGCAGAGAATGAGTAGCAGTGACTGAGAAGAAGAAACAAGGCTTACATTACATAACATAACATAATGTTGCATTGAATTTCTACATGACAAAGGACATGAACTGGTGGATTTGTTGAAGAGAATGGTAGGGAAATGGAGGAGGGCATGTCGAATACATTACTGCCAATATCGATGATCATCTTGTACGTAAAGAGTAATGGGATTTCATTTCATGAGTCGAGCAAAGGGTTCTCTCTACCGCTTTCATGTATCACTTCAACATTTCCGTGTACTTAAGCAGTACAGAGAATGAGAATACATTACTGAATATTCTATTAAATGTGTAGTATAAGTAAGAATCAGAAGGAACCCTTATTGGCAAGATTATTGCTGACGCTGGCGCTACACCACAGTACATACACTCAATATTGCATATGCACCACTACAGGATGTAAAGATAAAGTGTATTTGTGTGTGGTATAATATGCGTAGTAGTTTCTTCAATATTATATGGCCCAGTCATGAAATATATAATATACATACATAGGTGATGTGATAGTAAGTAGGTATATGTTTATAATAGGCATGTAGGAGTTTGAGTAGAAATACATTAGTAGCTTCAGTTCATATATAGTGAGAAAGCAAGTTCTCATAACGACTGTGGAGTGCTAGAAGTTCTGGTAGACTTGACTAACTCCTTCTGCCAAAATCTTATGGATTTAGACGTATTTTGTGGCCAAATGGGCTATCAGGTCTTTCCTCGGAAATGACGTTGGGTCGCTCCGCTCCTGTCTGTAATTGTAGTTCGTATAGTATGTAAGTAAGAAGATGTAAAGATACGTATACCTAAGTTAAGTGTCATGGGCACTTACCATTCGTGCATTAGTGAAATGGCAAGGACTGTAATAGAAAGTATTGTGTATATTATATTATTATATAGGATGTAGTACCTATATAGTTACTTAATATCTTGCGGTAGGTACCTATATACGGTGTTTGAGTGGGAGGGTTGGTTAATACATATAGGTGATATGTTTACATTTACTTACTAATAGTTGGATACGTCTTTGATAGGCAATTTTTTGTACTTTCCTTCCATTTCGTTTTGTTGATAGTCTAAAGCAAAATTTCATTTGCATCTTTGAAAAATTATCATTAGATTTAGGCTGACTGAGCAAGAATATTTCTCAGAGTTTTTCTTTTTTGACTTGGCTGTTGTGTGTGAAAGTGCGTGGTAAAAATAAGCAAAGGAAATGTTCAGCCCCAGGTATTCTATTTGAGCCAATTAGGCATTTCACTCCTTTCATCTTTAAATGTTTGAAGGCAAATGCTGCTTATTCTGTCATTTCTTGGGAACTTTTCTTTACTGTTGTAAGCATAATGGTATTAGTGGTATAGAGAATAGTTGACGATAACTTTCTTCTTTGCCGACAAAAACGTTGTTGATTTCTATTTACTTTTGAATTTGCCGAAGAGCAAGTAAAATCCATATTATATAGACGAGACGGTAGCAAAACCATCTCATTCCTGTGGGACTGGCCTACTTGGGTGAACGTATACATTTTCTTACCACGAAGCGTTCAGAGCCTTTTGCAATCCTCAATTGACTGATACGAACGAGAGAATGAAATAAGAGGGGAAAGTGCCAACATAATATAATAATATATTTGAACTACTAAATGCTTGCTGAAGGCGCATTTCAATGAAGATGAGGACGTGCATTCGTTTTGACTCAAGAGAAAGCACACGGAAAGCATAATTGGCTTACAAATGAGGGCACAACATTTGGCTTTATTCTACTCGTTCTTTCTGTAATAGGTACATGGTACATATACATATATGAATTTTACGCAACACTTCACAGTGTATATATATTAGCATGGCATGTTTTTAATATAATATGCATTTACTAATATACACTATATCTGCATTTTTTAGCCACTCTAAAAAGATTCTTTTCTATAATTGTTTACACTTTGTAACAAATTGTAGATAAGAAAGCAGGGCACCACAAAAAGTGTGTAACTCAAAATAATTTTCAATTATTTTCAAAAACTGCATTGTGTAATAAAGAGAAATGATGTGAATTTAATTTCTCTCTTGAAAAAAGTCATGCTCTATTTAAAATTGAATATTTCTTTTAAAAAAATGAAAGAAATGCTGACATAGCTTTGCATTAGTGGTAAAGTTAAGTTGTGGGAAAGGATTTGATTCTTTTTTGCCAGTGGTGCGGATAATTTGTGTTCTTGATCCATTAGAGGACAAATGAGAGCAAATTTGAGTTTTTACTGACGTCCGTCGTTTTTTGACTGTGACTATCTAATTCATTTATAATGCTCACTCATTAAGCAAAGAAAGCAATGGCAATGGCAGCATTCGCAGTCAGATGCAGCGTGAAGCGTATACTACTAAGGAAAAGGAAGAAGAAGAAAATATTCCGTCTTGAAGTTTTCATGTCTCGCTTGAGTTGAAGAAACAAATTTTGTACAATGCAATGCTATAGTATAGCATTAGTAGTGGCAGTGGCGGGTGACTCGACTGACGCAGATGAACAGTTGGTTTGTTCTCAATGAGTAAAGAGAGGCAAGGGAAATGGAACAACCGAGATTGTGTCACAGTTGAAGTTGAAATATCATTCATTCAGTCTTTTACATCTTTTAGTAATGTAAGAGTAATAGCTCTTGTGTTCGTCTTTGTTGAGTGTTATTAAAAGCGACCCAGTAAAACAGTTTATTTCAAGGCGCAGATTTCAGATTTGCTTTTCCATATATAAAAACGAATTTCTCAATTGCAAGAGGGAAAAAATCCTTTTTCTGTAATTACTACTACACTGGCTTTATTATTCTGAGTGTTAATACATAGCGGTATTTTATGTGCAGTGCATGGTGCATGCACGTCAGTTATAATGCTGTTTTTAGGTATAATAATATGTGTCTTCTGTGTCGGCCAACATAACACTACGGGTGTGAGGAGTTGGAATACAAGACACGCTATAATTTACAGTAAAGAAAAGAGAGAGATAGTTTGAGTTTGGTAGTTTTCAAGCTTTCTCTCGCCTTAGTCACATTTCCCATCTTCTTCTTCAGTAGTAAGAGTAAAGTAAGGCTAATCGAAATCGATTTACCATGTAGGCCGTATTTGACTCTACTGCTGCTGCATCTCACAGTCACAATGCAGTGCAGCCGAAAACCCAAGTGCAATGCTTCTCCTAAAGGCTGTTTTCCTGTTTTATTGTATCCGACTCAAGTAAATTGTACTTGCTGCTAACAAATCTTTATTTAGAATGTGGGACTTTTTCGTTGAACGCGCATGTATGTATATATCCACACGTAAAGCTCTAAGTATGTCTCACGTACCAATTCACAGCATCCTATTTTATTTTATACCATCAAATAGCATTTTTAGGGTCTACTGCTTTATGGTCTGTGCTGTGGTCTCTGGACCAACTCTACTTTCTCTCCCATGTATGTATGTACTACTACAATCGTGCTAGTAATCTCAACATCTGCAACATGAAGATAATAGATAACCAACCGGCTCTCCTGACCCATGCAACTTTATATTCCCTTTGCTGTGCTCTCTATTTAATATTTACCATTGTATATTATACATTTGCAATTAATAATGTTGATCTTGTACATAATCCATTGCCAAATGCATTCTTTAAATTCTCTAAACTAAAGAGATATTACTAGCTCCTGTATGTTATGTACTTCTTATTGTATTATTTGCTCGTATTTCTATTTTATTTAAACTAGATGACATACAGATTCAATGGGCTGATTCTTTAATGCAGTCAACTCTGTATGTACACATCCTGCTGAATGCAGTTATTTGGTTGGAATTCAATGCGAATATTAAAATGAAATTTTGGTTGTAATGTTTCTAAATGATTGTACGAGTGCAGCTGATGTTGTTACAAGTTACAGTAGAGTTGGTTTGTGTCCGCTGTTTTGTATAATGTAATGATATTTGACAGTAATAAAAGTGGCTAGGTACTATGAGGTACCTACATGTTTGGTATTTATTTGGTGGTATAGAATATTCAGTATTAAGCTGTGTACATAGTCTTGTTTGCACTATTCGAGGATTACTATAATGTGATATGCGTTAGCGTTGCGGATCAAACTAAGCCATGCTACCAGAAGCCAAATATTGAACTTTAACATAAAACCAAATTGGGCCATAGCGAGAACAAGGCAAGGCAAGGGAAAGTAGGCAACTCTCCAAGTAAATGTGTACATTGAGATGTGGAATATAGTGTATTACTGCTACTAGACACACAGAGTCTCACAACTACTGTACTCTGTACTTCCATGCTTTTACACAGCACATAATAATCCCTGGTTTGTCTCTGATTTTCCTTCAGCAACATTCTACTCTCCATACTATTGCATTTTGTATCACTGTTTCTAGTAGGAGTTGTATAGTAGATGTAAAAGCAGATGAAAATGTCAGTGTACACTTTTGGCTGTTGTTAGTTGGTTGATGAGAGCATGGTTGTGTTATGGCTCTCCGCTTTCAAAATGGTATACGTACACAGTCTGGTTGGCATACCTCTGAAATTAATATTTGTGTGCATGCATTCCTCAAATTGAATTTATTACAGTGTACGTTGGCATTCTTGAGATTTTTCAATAAGGCATATTATCTACAAGGCATTTGAGTTCTGGGAGTTGACTTGACTTGTATATACATATATGCAGCAGACAGTGTACAATGCATAGTGCGTTGCTTTGGTATTTCTTGTTCTGTTCTGCCAGAGAAACATG
Organism: Pogonognathellus longicornis; assembly: GCA_034694085.1. Taxonomy (NCBI): domain Eukaryota; kingdom Metazoa; phylum Arthropoda; class Collembola; order Entomobryomorpha; family Tomoceridae; genus Pogonognathellus; species Pogonognathellus longicornis. The sequence goes on from JAQFYB010000796.1 coordinate 26,840, forward strand.
TCAGGGGAAGATCAGATCTTTTGGATGGAAAAATCACTATGAAATTGAAAGTGAATTCTACAAAAAAAAACGTGTGCGTATACTTTGAATGTATTAAATGTAGTATTATGCTATATACAATGCCTATAATATTCCTAAAAGAGAGAGAGGTCTAATGCTGAAACCACACTACAGTACAAGTACAGTTGTGGTTTAAACTTAGAGATAGGACAGAGAGACTTGCCACACACAGAAAGTTGAAAAGATGATGGAGAGAAAGGTATATTGGTGTAAAGTCTGTAACAAGTAAGAAAAGAAGGTAGTGCAGTGCACTCGTAAGGATGGCGAAAAGGAGCTGAGTGTTTCCTTAGAGTCAAATGACTGTCATTTTACTTTCCCATTTCATTTCATAGGAAGGAAATCCCCGCAATTTCAAAGTCTTACCAAGAGATACGACTCAAGTCTCTCTCCTCCTGCATCACACATACACACAGCTCTCACAGAGACACAGACACAGCCAAGCCAAGGACTCAGTTAGCTTTTCCATTCTACACTCAACTTATAGTTCGTGGCAAGGCATGGCCTGGCCTGGTTGGTCTAAGTATGTACTTGAATGCTTTACTATTGCATTACGTTGCATTGGACTGGAAGCTACTGTGTGTGTGGGCTGTGTCGTTCTGTGTGTGTATGTAGTGTGTGTGTCGCTTCAATTCAACTCCGAGTCTACTAGAACACAACGGAACAGTTCACTTGACTACGAGACGTTTTCGAGTTCGATTGCTATGAGCATTCCCTTTGCGGACTCCGCCGTTTCGTTTGGTTTGGCTGTGTGATCGATCCAACCATCCGAATCATAATATGATAGACTTGAATCTTTTTTGTACTTCACTATCTCTCACTGTGACTCTGTCTGACTCGCTTTCCAGAAATAAATTCGTCAATACACATCTTACGCAGACATATATATTTTTGGCAGCACGGGGACAAGTCCCGCTACAAAATAATGTAGGATTGGTATGCATTAGGTATATTAGAACATGTAGAGTTGAACTTCTAGTTCCTCGAACCCATAATAAAAAATGTGTTTAGGAAATAATTTCGACGTGTATGAGATTTTCTTCAATTTACGCTTTTCTCAGAATTTCTGTTATATGAGAATTGTTTTGTTGAAGCCATAATCAAACCCAATAAAAATTATAGGCTTGTATCACTTTTCGAGTAGAAATGAGAGTAATTCAATTTCTTTGTGCGTTTGTAGTTTCTGAATATTTCCTTTTTGTTAAGGTGTAAATGGATACATGGCTATTTGGGCATAGTAAAGTAAAAGTAACTGTTTTAATAGTGTTTAAAACTAGGTACATACATCTACATTCATATACATATATGGAAAGGATGAGTGAAATAGGTATGGTATATAGGCGTGTCGATGTAATAGGATTAGACTTAGGTTGTGTAAGCGAGAGAAAATTGGGTCGTTTAGAAAAGCCCTTGGGAAATGAAATGAATTAATGTGAAGGAGCGGATGGAATTGAAGTGAACTATAGCACAGCAGTCGTAGTAATGTTGTAGTTATAAAAGCTGTTGTTGAAAGAGTAATAAAGTGCGTAGATGGTAGTCGCTTAAATCTTAAGTCTGGATTGTATTCTTATTGTTCGAATATCTAATTCTCTCAGCATCCTTTGTTTCTTAAATGCACATTATGTAATAGCGAGTTGTACTCCTCTATAAAGACGTATATTATATAAAAACACTTTAAGACGATTACAAAATTACGAAAAGATTATTTTTATCATTAAATTAGTAAATAATTGCGGTCATACACAGGATGACTGTTGTAGTAATTGCAATCAACCCGGAAAACTACAAATGTAGACACGAGTTTAATTCTCATGATGTGGAAAAGTTGCACTCTATTAATTTAATAACAACTTTTTGTTTGGTACAGAACAGAACAGTACAAAGATTAAAGCAAATTAGTAGTGAGTGCAGTAAAATCCATATAGCACTATGCTATCTTATAGTACTTAGGTAGGTGCACCTTAAACATTAAGTTATATAAAACCTTAATAACAGTTTTCCTGGTAGAAAGGAAACAAACAAAGTAAGAATCAAGGATGTGAAATAACGTCATCACAATTATAGCCATGGAAAGTTTCTGTGTAAGAAAATTACCTTTTGTTATGTACGCTATGATTTTCTGCTTTACATTTAGACTGCACTGTTGATCGCCATGTGAAGTTGTTGTTGTTGTAGTAGGAACTTGAGGTTGTCACAATTTTGATCAGAGCACTTAGCTCTGCTTGTGGCGGTTGTCACAGCATGAGCATCATAGGATGTCGGTGACTTTCATCTCCTTATACTATACTGCTGCATATATGAGCATTGTACAGTCGTGACAATCTGAACGGTAAACTCTTGCAGTTGCTTTGCTGTGTGTGTATACAATCAGATAATGTTCCTATGAGAAGCAGAAACGCACAGAAAAATATTTTCCTGCGTGTACAGTATACTTTGTGTTCGTCCTGCTAGAATTTTGTGTCTTATTTGCTTTCTGCTTTACTTTCCCAACACTTTTGTGTGGGAGTTCAGAATTGTATGTGTTTACTAATAGTGCACTCAGAAATTTGTGTATACACTTTTATTGCGAAACGGTGTGTAGTGCACCACGCATGATTCTGTATGTATTCGCTGCATAGAACATACTTAGTATAATGGTAAGGGCGATGAAATGATGATGTGAATGTGATCCATGGAAAGTTTTTTCTCATATTAGAATCTGACATATATACATTTACATGAGGTGAGTAAGTATAAGGTGTGCTGTATTTGGAGTAGAAATAATAATGGAAGTAGGCAACTCATGTTGTGATGTGAGTTAAAGTCATTTGCTGTACTTGTTATAATGCATACTGGAGCATTGGCTTTCTAATGGAAGTGTACTATATATAATGTAGGTAAATATGTATGTAAAAAGAAAACGTACACACAGGAAAAGGAAAACAAAATGCCATGTAAGAAGGCGTAGCTGTAGCTAAATGCGTTTTACGTTACTCACCATGCGAATCTTCTTATTCTTGTGATGTGTAAGTTTTTTTTGCTTATTCTGTGTCATTTTATTATTGTTATTATCAAATGTGTTGACTTGGGTTGACATCACTTCTTTTAGAGAGACTGCGTTTTGCTATATGCTGTCGCTTATAAGCTGTGCTACATGCCAGCAGGCTTAAACAAGTAGAATAATAAGAAAAGTTTATTTTGAAAATGTTTGCTTGCACTTGCACTGCACTATATATTGAGTTGTATGTATGGCGTGTACTATTATAAGCTATAAGGCTACCTGTCTTGCCTATAGCTAATACTACAAGCGAGCAAAGGTTTTTTTAAGAATAAAAGAAGAGCATCTGGATAAGTAAAGAAAATACTGTAATAAGTACAAAGAGTAGCTCTGGAATATCCGGAGCGAAGAGCAATATCTGCAACTCGGAATTTTTCTTTTGACAAGATGACACAGCATGCTCCGCAGGGATTCTTCCTCTAAACACCGATTTAAACCCTATTGTCACTGACTGTGGGGCTGATTCGAGTTGACTTTCCCTCTTGTACTCACTTCACTCTTTTCTACTGTCGTTTTCTATTTTATTTGTAGACTTTGCTCTTCGGAGTCACACTTGTGTTGTATTATTGTAGTCATATCTGTGTGTAATGTACGTGTGTGTATATATGTGTGCTACAAGCACTACCGATTTCTTTTGTATAGTTCGTGTAAGCTGTAAAGAGGTTATTTTACTTGTGTTGACTTGAGTTGAGTTGAATCTTCCATAATTTTGTATCCTGTTGTGTTAAATTACATGTAAGTGCACAATTCTTTTCCTCTCTCAGCCTACTCGAGAGTTATTTTATTGTAAAACGATGTGTTCACTCACTTTGGCCCTTAGTCGTAATAGTAGATTTAATATTTACAGTATATTATTATACGTTTTATATTCTGGGAGCGGAGCTTTGTAGGATTCTTATAATGTTCATGTGGATGACCTTTTCTCACTTTTTTCTTTGTGACGTTACACACGGAGTACAGCTGTATACAATTCTTTCGTATGTAGTTTGCTGGTTTACATAACACTGATGTCTTACATCATTACCTTACACATTTTACACACATTTTACAACCTAGCAATTTTCTCGTAGGCAGCTCATTTTCAGCTGAAAATGTCCATCAAATCAAATCAACTATCCAACCCTTCAAGTCAAGTAGAAAGCTTCTGTCTAAACTTTAGAGGTGGCCAATAATCAAAATTCACGTAGAAACACCTCATGCTGCTGAAATGTTGATATTTTTCATCACATATATCCAACAACCTAACAGGTTCCCTTATTTCGTGAATATTTTTGCATTTGTTAAACAATTTCACTCGACTGGAATTATTAATATTACAAAAGCATTATATAGACCTACCCCTATAAAGAGCACACCTGGCTATGTCATAGTCCTCATTTTACTTTTTTCCATAAATGTAGCAAAATAAACAAATTTTCTTGTTGATTGAAGGATTGATGACCCTAAACATGAATGTGACCTTAAGCAATAATTATTTCGCATTGCGAATTTGTACAAATGTACAATCTGCTTAGTAACTGTTTGAAATTGAATTTGGGGATTCATCTCTTAAGTGAAGACAAATTTCAAAGACAAGTTGGCTTGGAAAGTGGAAATAATGATAAATTACCTGCATAAGCTTAATTAGGGCACGTACTTGCTTTGTGTGTTTTGTTTGCAATAAAACGCCATGGTGCACATGAACGGGCTTGTAAGTAATGTGATATAGTTATAGTTGAATTATATTACAACTCCTATATAAATGTATGAGATTATGCCGATGCAATAGTTGAAGATAACTGAGCATGAAGTAAGTTTTTCCGCCAAGACGTATAACACGGGGAGCTACAAGGTCTAGTTGTTGTAAGTTATAATAACACTATCACTTAAATAATTATAGCTGGCGAGATGAGCAAGTAATCAGTCTTGTCTTGTCTCGTCTGTAAAAGTTAAGTCGCGTTGGCTTAAGTTTACTAATTTGGGATGCTAATGGAGATGTGCATAAGATTCATCCAGTTCAAACTTAGCCAACCTGGCATACCTAATATGATGCTCTTTCTCTCTCACTCACTCTCTCTCTATGAGATAATCAAAGCAGCCTGCTGCTTCTGGCTGGTTGATTTTCTTGGCTCCCAGGCTTATGCTTGGATAATTGCGTTGCTACTCTCCTTTGCGCCAAAAGCAAACGGACTGACTCATGTACATGTACCTCTCCTACTTATACTTGCATACATAAAATACATACATGCCTACTCTGTAATAGTATGTGCAAAAAGTATATCTATAACCATAATAATAATATTGTATGTACAAGGTATATTAAGGAGGGTATTGTTATGTAGGTATATTTATTAACAGATATAATATATTAAGAAACTACAATCATGTGAGAGATTTTTAGTATTGGACGAGAAAAGAAATTTCAATTAGGAATAGAAACGTCAGACTGTGTAATGCAGGACAGGACGGAGTACCAGAATAATGGCAAAGCAAGGAAGCAAGTCAGAGTCAGACGAAGGAGAGTTAAGGAGAAAGACAGAGAAGGGAATTAAAGACAATGCAAACTGAAGTAGTGGGTAATCATGGTGTATATAGTAGTTAGTAGGTTGTGCCTCTTTCTGTGGAACAGAACAAGTACGAGCAAAGCAAAGCAAAGCAAGAGGAAGTTGGTCTGGGCACAGAAGGAGTAGAAACGCATAGGTAGTGTTTAAGTAGTGTGTGTTGCTGGCATGGTATGGTGGGGCTACGACATAGTTCTGATGTCTGAGTATACGGCAAAGTTTTTTACTTGCCTTGTCTCAGTGAAGTGGTACTGGGATTAAAAAGTTTATCTACTCAGTCAGTCTTAAGTTTATTACATGATGGTGATGGTGTCGTTCCGGTCCTGATCTGATAAATCTCTCCATTTTAATTTAATCATAGGCTCGACTCAACTTTTTCCGTTGCTTTGCTTACCGTGCCTGCCTCTCATGGCTTAAATGTAGAGTAAGTTCAAGTAAATGCTAAAATGTGCATAGGTTAGCTACTACTATGTTTACTATTCACCTATGGGCTATTACCCTATAAGCATGCAAAGATTTGTAAGTAGAGTGTAATTTTGCATCGAGAAAAGCACAAATTATTCCTAGTGCAGTTTCCTCTTTCCCATTTTCTCACCTGCAATGGCTGCAATGTCCAATTTAGTTTTCCATGAGGAGTTGCCTATATTATTCTATAAAGCTGTTCACTTAGAATAAAATAATGTTAGGTAGGTATTGTTTTAATTTAAACGAAAATTGTTGGTGCCGAGTCGGGAATGATATAGCATTATAATATTTTATAAAATTGTTGCTAATGAACTATACCTTCACACATGCAAGTATCTTAACACGGGATAGGGTAAAAAGGTTTAAGTTCATTTGTGTTTTGTCTGAATTGAGGAAAATTTCACAAGGAATGAAGCAAATGTTGGAGAATTGCATTTAAGTATAATATTTGTAGACATAGGGATGTATCTATAGATAGGTTTTATTTAGGTATCACGTTAGAGCAATAAATGTAAGCGACTGCAAAGAATGAACTGACTACATTCGGAAGATTTATCGATTGACTACATTTTAGGTCTATTCTTGTTTCTTTTTGGTTGAACGTTAGTTGGTGATCAATTTAGTAGAGACGACTACTACTGGGAAGATAGTAGAAGTACGAAGTGAGTTGTTCGACGACTACTTGCATTGCTCTTAAAATACAAAAGAATAACAAAAAGGAGACAGCCGCAGTTCTGTGAAGGCAGATTGCGTGGATTGGGTTACATTATGTAATACTTTTATAGTGTGGTTGTGTAGCGTAGGAAATGAAAGCCATAGAAGTATTACGTATTACTACTACGATACAATGCAATAAGTTGAGCAAGATAAGAGTTTATGTTGTGTTATTATCAGTATCAGAAATAAAAGCAATACAGAGTAAAATAGAATTGCTTAGAGACTTGATTTTTCTTACTGAGAGAGTTCTATTACAACACAAACGGTAGAAACACAAAACGCAAGCCAAGAACTGAGATTTTAGACCGAGGCACACACAGAACAAACTACACAAGCAGGATGAAATAATGGTGTATGGTAGAAGGAGAGAATACTTAATACATAGAATGAAGTATATACTAGAGGAGTATTAGTGCGTACTTTGTTGGTGTGTTTTAGAAATCTATACCGACATGGAGAGTTTGCTGAGTTTGTAGTTTGTGTCTGTAGTCTGTACTAGCTAGCAATTGCTCTTGAACTTGGTTGAATATTGTTTTGTTTCTCGAGACAAGTCAGGTTGACGAAGGGGAAAAGTTGCTTTGGAAAAATGTATGAGTAACAAGGTGAGAAAAAAATGGGCAAGAGTGCGTACACGTATACAGCAAACAAGCTGATTTGATTTGAAAAAGAGTGAGTTGCAAACTTGCGATAATTTGATGCAATCTCTGCTCGAGATCAATTTGACTTGCCTCGAGTCGAGTGATTACTTCGTTATACGTCTTGACACTTGAAACTTGGTGTAGGGTTTATACATAGGTATATACACACGCATAGGTACTTATATAAAGTATAGATGCCTGAACGTATTTTTATTCTGTGAACTGTGTGATCAATGATAACGAAATGTACGCAACTTCTTTTCCCACATTATTGTGATACTCATTATGAGAAATAGTAATTTATTTCGTCCATGGAACGTTAACTTAATTATTTACTCCTTCTATCTCATCCAGTCCTTGAAATTCAAAGTAGAACTGACACTAAAGTGGTTAATGGTAATAGTACCTGTGTAATATGCGTACCTAAGAATTTCATTGGAAATATAGTGCTATCAGAAACGGATATGTAGCATTTACCAGTAATGTATTACTAGTGTGTGCTAATTACTTTTCTTAATGTGTTCTTGTTCGTAACATTATACAATTATACTGCTACCCTTTACGAAACAGAAAAATTCGTGGGATTAATTTAAATCTAAATGAGAATATTTCTCTGCAAGCAATCTCAACTTCATTCACAATCAGTTTAAAATATCATTTTGTATTTACAATAATGAGATTTTTCAATGTTCATATTTTTCTTGGCTAAAGTTCGTTGGTTATGTTACTGGATGATATGAAAACACAAGGTTACTCCATCAAAGTTCAAGAAAAACCTGGAACATTAAAAATAAAGCATCAACTAGTACCTACCACATTATTGTAAAGTACAACTCTCATTCTCTATTCTATACCTGTGCAGAATGCGTATTATTTTATGACTGAATATACATACATATTATGTACGAAATCCACAGGGATACAATATTATTTGTGCACGTATCGAGTTATATTTTCACAATGTGTTGTATTGTATTAGAATTTGAAGACAGGATGGAGAAGTGAGTTAATCGAAGCTAAGAACAGAAGGCAGAGAGGAAAGGGGACATGCGGGAGGTAGCTCAAAGTTAAAAGTCTCAAGTTTTCAAAGTCAAGTCAAAGTTAAAGTTGTCGGACAGGTCTGAGTTCAGTCTGAACTGAACGACTGGAAACTTGGTGAAGAAACAAACCGCTTTTTTCCCTTGATTTCCGATCGCTTCGTTTTTATTTTGTTTTGTGCATGTGTTCAAGCCAAGAAAAGTAATGGATTGAATGTATGTTGCTCCCTTAAAAACCTTAAAGTATACATGGAGCTGTCTTTCGTCAGTAAAAAAGGACTGCCTACTACTACTTCATACTGGAGTACATTGGCTTTTCATTGTAAGGCATGGATGGTCATTACACGCCAGAAGAACAAATATAAATATAACACAGTACACACTATATTCTATACTTTTATACAGCTATCAACGTATACTTAGACAGAGTACAAAGTTGAGACAGAGACTTGACTGGAAAACTGGAATGACCCAGAACGGCCTGGAGCAAAGTGTTCTATCTTCTTATGGGTCTTCTGCTTTATTTTATTTTATACGAGAAATATCACCACATACACACAGTATACATGCAAAGCAAGTATTGGTGGTGTAGACAGAAATATAGTTATACTTACTCTGAGTACTCTGAGTGTTCTTATTACAACATGGATGTGTGGTAACAACTCCACACTGGCTTCTGCCGTTGTGCTACTGCTCCACAGACAGAAGGCAAAGAAAGACAGCAGCAGTTGCTCTATGTGATGTAATATTACACTGACAGAGATAACCCAAGTCGATGTTTTAGGTATTTTACATACATTCGCTATCATACTTATATTTTTACTATGCAATTCTCTTGCTTGCTTTGCTTAACTCAGCCAGTGTATGTAGCTACCAGCTACAACTACATATTGTACAGATAGTAGCTGATACTTGGAAAAATGTGGAATTTTTAGGCAAAGACAGAGTCAAATATTTTTTTGCGTAACTATACCTATCTGTATATGTACAAGTATTAGCATTAAAAGATGAGTAGCAAGTAATGGCAACCGGTCGTGTTCTCGTGGTTATAACATACGTCTAACCATACTGTTATATCTAGTAATACTAATGCTCTGCTCTACTGTATATATTCTGCTGTATGGTAGTATATAAAAATCTGTGTTTTAGTATACCTAAATATTATTGGAAAAGTCAGGCTACCTGCAATAGTTGAGATGCTGTTAACACGACGAATATCAGATGTATGTATTGTGTAAGAAAGCAGAACAGATGAACGTATCAGTTGTTGTGTGACTAAGGCAGTAAAGTAATAGTGTATCTCCGTTACGTAGCCAGGAGACAAACAATCCCGTCGATTTCATCTCACTGTATTTGAGTGTATGTGAGTGTGTGCAGTAGGTGAACTGTGCATTTGCAATAGTATATCTGACTAGTAAGTAATACCTTTAAACGATTCGTGTATGGAGACTGTAGTCATATTTAACCAATAATACTATGCTGTATGAATACAACCACGAAGAAGGAAAGCTCGGCTCGGCATCCTGGATAAGTAGCTGGAAGGCCTTCAGGACACAATTTTATGTGTAATATTGACGTAAAGGCTAGACGATGAGTTTAACAATATTTTTTTCTTTCGGCAAGGCTCTACCTATAGATATATCGTTCCATATTGAAAATGTGGAGGATGTATGTTATGTGTATTCAAGTGAAGGAAAAATCTTAGTTTTGCGTTTATATTGCGTTGGAGATACATGTTCGCAGAATTCACCTTTGTATAGCATAGTAGTATGTGTAATTTTTGTGCACTATTATTACTACCTACATTTCTTTTTGCGATTGTATAGTATTGTATATACTAAATGGGAATATCTGGCCAAGACAGATACTGTTGAAGAGGGAGCGAGAGGAAAAGTAGGTATGTGTGCTCAGGAATTCGCGAGGGCACAAAAAGGCAAAGAAAACTCTTTATTAACTAAAGATAAGTCTTCGACCTCTGAAAGCAAAATGCGTCAAATAGAATATTATGAGTTTGCAAAACGTGAGGAGTAATACGTATTGGAAGCTTTTAATATCTCACAGAGTCACTCAGATGAGGGGATAAGAAGGAACGAGACTGAGAATAAGGGTTAAGACACCAAGAGGGCCAACATTTTTGAATCTAGTCTTTCTATTCTTATAACACAGTATAAAACTAGGTACGTGTATAACTATACGTGAAATGCTTTCATTTTGTAGAAAACGGCATTGTAAATTGTAAATCCTGGGGAGCTGTATGCTAAGTCGACTCAAATGAACCAAAGAGAATTACTGCTTGAATATGCGGCTCAGGTTCCATGCAGATTTTGTGGCTACAGAGAAAAATTCAATAATACCAAACCAAGAAGGAAAAGAGGCTAGTAGTAATCTGAAAGATAGATAGCATTCAAAGACTAAGAAATACTTTTGCAACTGTGTCACTGTTATTAAACCAGAAAAATCTTCCGCCGATAAAATATTAAGGGCGCATAAAAATACAACAAACCTTTGTTAGCAACACGTTGTGATTTGTATTGTTAGTGATTTCAACATTTAAACCTATGCATCCCTATCCTACTATTGTACTCTACTAAATATCTATGTACTTGGTAATGTAAATGAAGGCAATAAATGATAAATATATCTCACTTCCTGGACTAGGATATTATATTTGTAATAATAAAGCTTGGGATGAAATGTAGTGTTATGATGACATTATGAAGTTTCACTTTCCTCCTTTGCATTTGGGTGCGTGTTCCCTAACTTAGTCTTGACTCTCCCCTCTTTTGGAAGTTACTTATTGCCTTCCCGACTCTCATTACATTATTCTTAAAGACAAAGAGAGATAAGTAGCCGAGAATAAGAAGTAAGAGCCAGCGAATTGGTTGAAGCTGCATGAGAAAGATGCTGCATAAGTAACTCCTACTATATATACTCTCAAAATCCAGGGAAATTACCCAAGAAGCTGTGCATATATTATGTTATACTTAAGTTAAAGTAACATGGAATCCTTATAATAATGTACTAATAGTGCACTGTGGTGCTATAGTGGGAGTACTTACTTGTAGTAGTAGTGTGGGGGATAGATATTTATTTAGTGGAGGTGAACGGTTGGTTGTATGTATAATTCTAGCTTGCTCGCTGGTCGACTTGAGAAGTCTACTCTTTGTCTGGCTACTTAAACTTACTCCTTACATTATATCTAATATTCGTGTGGTTAGCTTAGGATAAATTACTGAAACTGAAAAAGCTATGTCGTTCGTTTTCATTCATTGTCCCATTATTCATATTAGCTCTAACTGAATGAACTGGCTGGGAAAAGTTTGTGGGTGCTCGTAAATACTTATATTACTTCTCTCCAGGCTCCTTCGTCTCCTCTTCTTCGTATAGCAAGTAAAATAAACTCACTGTGTGTGAACTGTGAACATAAAGAGCCAAGTGCAATGCTGGAGTAGTACTATTTGTATTGTGTTTTGTATGTACACATACAGTAGTAATGCGGTTTGCTTTTAGTTGTGCCAGTAAGTGGTAATAGTGCTGCTGTGAATAGATTGGCTTGCTGGGCTATTAGATTTCTTATGTACTGTTGTATTGTAATTGTATTGCTACGTTCATTCCTTCGTTATCTATGTATTACATTATACACTATGGTATATAGAATAGAGTGGCCAGATAGGTGCTACTTGTAAAGAACATGGTGTGGATATAATATTATTATTGCCTATATGTGATGTGCATTGCATGAGAGGACATATTTCTTTTTAAATGAATTAAGAGACAGAAAGAGCGGATAAGATAATGTGGCGAATAGAATACCTACTCTCCTAGTACTATCGTACTATCTGTATGGACAAGAAGGACAGACAGAACTAAATGAGTCTGAACAGAATACAAAATAGAGAGAAATACACTCACATTCGGTCTGGACGGGATCACCCTGGGAATGAAATAATGAAAATCTCACGGTAATATTCTTTAGAGAAGAAGAATAAGAACTCAGGGTGATCAGATGACTATGAACATGAACAAGTAAAGTGGAAGACCAAGAAATCCAGTATTCTTTATAGAGTTGAGTTACCCAGTATCAAGTCTAGTATACGCACGTAGTATACGGCGTGAGATGGTGTGGTGTTAAGTAATAAGATATATATACACAATATGCCATGAGAGTGAAGTTGGTTTATAGTGGACAAAGCTAGAAGGGCAGGTCATAAAAAGAAGAAGCTTTAACACGAAAAGTAACGCAAAGCTCCCAGTGTGTAGTATGTGTCTGTATTTCTTGTGCTACGTGTAAATTGTGCATTTACATTGCATAAGGACACGGACTCTTTTCTCGAGGCGCACTTAAATAATGTGATCTCACTTATTCTCTGCATTACATTACTTTTACTATCAACTTAACTGCACAAAACTAGTCGCTCCTTGTACTCACGGATATGTAACGTTCACACTCAAATGTAGTTCAGTCATACTCAACTTAAACTTCAACTGGCCGATTTAAACCACCGTCAATGATAGCTCGGTGTTTGCGTTCTCTTTACTTAGTTCTTATACGTAGCAGTGTATCGCATACTTCATTTGGATTATATACATGTCTTTAACAGTCACAGAAAGACCACTCATATATGAATGAACATTTTTATACGTTTGTCGAGCCTTGTCAATATAATGTATTTAAATTACAGTAGTTAATACATTTATAGTTAAACTTCTTATATGGGTGTACTGTACCGTGAGTAATTTGATGCAGTTCTTGTGTAATGGCAATAGCTTGACAGGTAGGATTTGTGTAATTAGTTTTTGTGTAATGTGTGTGTATGTTACTCGACTGCGCTAACTCACGTGGGAATGGATTGAAGATGACGATGCAATGGGATGGAAGAGAAAAAAGAGAAACCGGATGAGAATTGATAGTCCATAAATGCACATTGCAGTAGGAGCTGTACAGTAGTAGTAGCCAACAGTAGTCAAGTCGACCAGAAGATACGACGAAGAAAGACAGTATAAATATTGTAGGAGATTCAACGAAGCGTAGACACGAAATATCAATGCAATAGGTTTTTAAGTTTAGTTTCCTAGTTTTCTCCCATCCCTCCATGGACTTTGGTCGAATGGCTCATTTTCCTATATCTTTTCTAGGCATGTCTTGTCCAAAATGTCCTTTACATACTTAGCAATGGTTTCCAGACCCATTCTAAGGTCCATCCAATCCACAAAATCTACTTTACCTTGCTTATTCTATATAAAATGTATAAAAACATAAGACCTTCTTGTCAACTCGCGTATATGCTAGTGTGTGGTTGTTCAGACACAGATATAACTAGTCTAGCTTTTGTATGTTTGTGTTTCCAACAACATATAGTACCTGTACAGTAAGTTTGTTATTTATACACATTCGTCCAATCCGAGAGCAAGTGTCCCTCTAGATATATTATAGTTTACTGTACACGCACATTAAGGCACGTAGATGGTTTTCTCTCACTGCTGTGGCTATATTAGAAGCGAGTAACTGTACAATCAGTTTCTATGGTTAGTACTATATCTAAAATTGTGTGTGTATGTAGTATAGCTACATAGATGTTCTCCAGGAGTAGTAGGTGAGATGGTAAAGTATATTTTGTGGTTTAGTTAACGCTAGTGTGCTGTAGTGTACTTTAGTCTGGATAAATGTCCCTTGTCTCAAGTCTCAGCCAATGTTATCATTATCAGCAGCCATTATCCTTCCAAGAACAATGTTACTTTTCCTTGCTGCTTTTCTCTCTGCTTTGACTCTGACTCTCTGTGTGTCTTTGGATGAAGTTGGTGTGCAACGGAGATATACTTGAAACGGAGTGAACTGAGTGCATTGTGTGTGAATAGGTTGGTTGCAGTGAAGATGAGCGTGTGATACTAAAATGCGTGTAACTGCTATTGCTATCTCTACCTGGACGTATATGTAGTATGGTATGTTCATGTACAATTTTAGTCAGCTCTGCCCTGACTGCTTGGAAGTGTACAAGTACAATTATTAGGATGCAGTACTCCGGATGTAATAGAAGTATATGTGACATTCAGTATGTAACGTGAAATGTTATATAACACTGGTCGTGATAGTTCTGGTCTCTTTCCCGTAGTTCTGTCATTATTGCTACTGAGTCGTGAAATGGTGTTGATTTTAACGTTTCCTAGCCACAGGCGGGTTTAAGACTTACGCACTTTCATCCACAGTCCTTCAATGTAGATATAACTGAATGTATATGTATGTGAAACCAAAGGAGTATGTGCAACCAGATTATACGTACATTTAGAGTGGCTCTTCCATACTCGTATCTTTCTCTCTGTAGTTTTAGTGCATTATAGTGAAGTCGGTCTGCAGAGATGCGGTTTTACTATGTGAATATATGCTGTATGTAATGTATGTATTAGAAGTGCCTGTGTGTGGATGTCTTTTCGTTTTAGGTATAGCTGGTATGTTGCTTATCTTAACGATGTGAGTTTTGTATTGATTGCATTACTTCTGTCTGTGTGAGTATATATGGTATGTGGGTTGTTTACATTTCGTGAAAGGTGTATTTTGTGCGGCTTATCCATAGAGCGCTAATATAATCATTAATATATTCATGGTTGAGTGTGTCGTGTCTTGTGCTGTGAGTGTTATGTTTTTCAGCAAAATATAATTGTAATTGGAATGGAAGAGAGTGAGATGATTCTCATTGAAAACGTGTCGTCTGGAGTGTCATTTGCTTGTGATTAATCACTACCCTGACAATTTCGCCTTTGGAGGTTTCTTCTGTGCATACTATATGCTTCTGGTATTAGTAATCCTAAAGCTGTTATCTTGCTTCCTAACGATGAGGTTGGGTAATGAGACATACGAATTAAGCTCACTGTATCGTGTATTTCGTCGAAAATTATGACCTTAGAGCATAATTATTTCGTACTGAGAGAAATGGAATCATGTACAACATGTAATTACATGTGTCATATATGTGGGGATGCATTTGGCACTTTCTGATTACATCAGTACTCACTACTTACAAACAGTAATCAGAGTGGCTTAATTAGGAAGGTAAATAGGAAGCTTTGCTAATGTTTAGTATTTGACTCTGCTAGATCAATGGTTGTTCTTTAAGTGTATGTATATTTATTATATTGCTACTTTTCATGTTGTAGTATTTACATGAATCCTTGATGTTTCCAACATACATGAATCCTTGATGTTTCCAACAATTTGTTAGGATTGTATTTAGTTACATGCACATACACTCAAAATGCGGAAAAGGATTTATATTTTATTTGTACAGAAATTGAACTACAGACATTTTAACATTGTTTATTTATTTGCTTCATTTTCACTGCATGGTCAAACATCACATATATCATATATTCAGTTTGTGTGTGATATGTAATAACCAACTGTAGGATTTTTCTGTCTTTCGCTTGTCATTCCTTACAGCTTTCGAAAAACTCGTGTTTCTCAATCTGAGTCTGACTGTGTGGTGTTGATAGAATGCAAGCACAAAGGATCAACCTAAAATAATCATAGTAGGTACTTATGGTTTGTGTAGTGTTGGTAATTTAATACGGGAACAACCCAAAATCCAGACCGTTACGTGGCGTGCCAGATTTGAGAATGTTATGCAGTAAAAATTTATATTTATGTGCATTTCATCTCTCAGAGCACAAATAATTCTATCTGTATACCTACTGCTTGTATTTTGGTTGAGGAATATTTTATGTTATATGTATTACCTCACTTTAGTTCTTGTTTGCCGCACTGTACTGTAGCTGAAGTATTTACTATTAGTAGTCTGTTGTCGTGTTATATTCTGCATACATTACATTTTCTGGGTACTTACATTTAGAATCTCCATGGGTCTCCCCAACTGCGACATTCGAGGAAAAACATATGTCTTGACAAGACATGAGTACAGTCATTCTACCCAGTGGTTTAACTTGTTGAGAAATTTAACACTTTTTCCAATGATATCCATGCTGATTGCTTCAACCTTGGTTTTGCTCTTTGCTTTTCT
>JAQFYB010000797.1:0-43334 GCA_034694085.1 Pogonognathellus longicornis
GATGCATGCTATGCCGGTACGATGCCAATACTAGTGAAGGCATTGCCGTTATGAAAACTGAATTTGTGTCGGTCGGGATAGTTACTAGAGTTGACAAATTTTAAGAATTGCAAAAGCCGAACTTTACCACCGGTTTCTGTTTATCATTTATTTTAAAACAGGAACCGGAACGGAACTAGGTATTTATAAACAAATATCGTCATTATAATATAAATATATTTCCTAGCCTGTAGTTTTTAGGGATTGGCAATCAAAATGAAATATAAGAATCCCAGCCCAAATTTAAATAACCGCCTCCTAAATTGTTAGACAACCAAATTTTAAAACCTAAACTTAGGCGGATGCGGACAATGCGGTTCCGGTTCTGGTTTGTATACGTTTCCGGTTAGCCTTTGACAGCTTTGCTGCTTACTTATGAAAACATGAACAGCCAGGTAATCTACGCACACGCAAGTATCAATGAGTATATGTATACATACCATTAAACAGATACAAACAAGTAGCGTTACACAGCTAACTGGCACAAACGTTACACTGCTACAGAGCCCACCGGCATCAATAAATCCGAGTCGAGCGAGAGCAGGTGCGAAATGCTCGATCAGTTGTAACAAAACGACTTTGCAAAGTGCACAAGTGTGCAATCCTGCATTAAATAAAAATGCATTTACTCTTCACAAAAACCATTTTTGTACATTACAAAAGTAAACTACCACCGAAAAGTTGAACTTAATTATTTACGTACATTTTAATGTTCTGATTTCGATAAAAATACCCAAAATTTACGCTATTCAATCCGCCGCGCCCTATTTTGTTATGTCAACTGGTACCACAATGTGACCTTGTATGTAAACTAGTAACTAGTGTCGAAAAAGTTGAAATTGATTTACTTCATCACCAAACTTTTCATAGAGAAACGAAAGCTGCTAATTTATGGGGAATAATATACATATATATATATGCACATTTAATATGTACCCCACCATTATTTTAAACTTTTTCGGTGTTAGTTTAAATATAGGGTTACATTGGAGTGTACAAGATGACACTCCAAAATAGCATTGGATTGAATTTTGATTATTGGTTTCGCAATCATCATATTGAAATGTACCAAAATAGTTATTTTATAGTGAAGAATAAATTCATTATTTATTTAATGCAAGATTGCATATTTTGTGTACTTTGCAAAGTTATTTTGTTACAGCTGATCGTGCTATTGGCCTATCCACTCGTTTGACTCGAGTGGATTATTCGATGTTGGTGGCCTTTTCACTGCTAGATAGAGGATAGATGAATATGCAGGCAGACGGATAGACATTGGTTAGCATAAAGCAGCGTACCTAATAAGGAGTGAAACATTATGCTGATAATGTGTGGTTGGGTGATATAACGTCTTCTGATGATTAATACAATAAAAGGCAAGAGTGAAAGCTATATTTATCATTAGAGCTGCAACGCAAACACACCTTGGTTTCGCGTTGCTTTTCTTCTGGCGTTATACCTCCATTACTTTGGTGCTTAAGGACTTACGGTAAGAAGCTCTAGCAAGTTGGGTATTGCAGGCGAAGTATTGCCTTCTTTGAAGTTGGGTAGGGTAGAGTGAGTTTTGTGTGTGCCGCTGTCGTCGTCGTTCATTTCGGATTAATTTCCGCTGCTCACATATTCCCTTCACCAAATTTCCGTTTCTTATTTCCTTTATCTTTTGCATGAGCTGACTTCACTGAGGGTATTCTCTCTAAATCTCTGAACATCTGTGCTATTTGGTTACTCGTTATAATGCAACTAGTAGATCTTAGCTCGCGCTACGCGCGAGTAATGGCCTGAATGCAAACTATCACTTTAAGTGAATTAAATATCAAATTAAATTTATTGTGACACAAAGAAAGACTGATTTCATAGTAATCATTTTATTTCAAGAACTGTTTCCATGACAGAAGTTACCTCCTTTGCTGACACCTTGGGTTCTTTAATAACACCTATGGTCCTTTACTGACACCTTGGGTTCTTTAATAACACCTAAGGTCCTTTACTGACACCTTGGGTTCTTTAATAACACATATGGTCCTTTACTGACACTTTGGGTTTTTTAATAACACCTATGGTCCTTTACTGACACTTTGGACCCTTTAATTGTTGAATCTTCTTTTCATCTTTTGCCTCTTATATATTATAGGATTTTGTCTTCAATTATAGGTTTTTATCGTCAATTATAGCATTTTATCGTCAATTATAGGATTTTATCGGCAATTATAGATTTTATCGTCAATTGTTGCCTCTTATTGTCAATTATTGTCTTTGTTTTCCATCATCCGACTCCCTCTATAAATGTACACTTCCTTTTTCTCAATAGAATGTGTTTGTTAGGTACTTCGAACTAATCAGGGATGACTTTGAGCTTATTTCCCAATCAGGGATGACTTTGAGCTTATTTGCTAATCAGGTCAAAAGTTAATTATCACTGTTTTGTAAAATTTTATTTTTCTATATTTTACTTGACTATCTGGCCTTAAAATTGATGTAATGCAAGCTTAGATCTGTACAGTAGTTTAGTTTAGGAGCTTACCCCTAGGAGAGAAAAAGTGTATCTTATTATTATAATATTATATTCCAAGTCGTTCTGAACACAAGGTGTATTTAATTTGGCTCTAAATAATATGGAATGTCAAGGTAGTAGAAGTCGATTCATTCATAACAGACTGACGAGGCTGTAAACGGATATTAACAACGCAGCCTTCTAAATACTTTAGTTCTGCCTCTAAATTTCCCACCCGGCACCATCAAAACATCAAAAGTGTCAGTTTCACACAAGATCCACCTTTTCCAGCAACAACTATATTACTTTCCTATGTATAATTGCATATTGCACAGTGCAAAATGCTATTTTGGGGAAAATGATGTTTTTGAGGATCGAAGCCGATCATGTCCTACAGTCATAGCAAGTCCAAGTCATATATATACTAAATAATAATTAAGCTATACATTTGTATAGAACAAGTAAATATGACTGTCAACTTTTCATTGTTGTAGATAGAAAATGCGATTTAAAAAATGATTTTTACACAGCCTTCAAACGCAGACGCATATTATGAAAGATAAAATATCGACAAGCCTATGAGAATTTTCAGCAACTGCGACATTATTGACCCACAAGGATATGTGTGCAAATATGTAAATATATTTAGAGACACCGCTATGTAGTATGTACTTTGATACTTTATGTTAACGGGTGCATAGTATCATATTGTGGGTTTTCACTTCCATATACAGGGTGGTTCGAAATGTTGGTACACCTTACTTCAGCCAATCCCTCATATGGGTCAGGTGCATGTCATACACCATTCAAAATATTAGATGTTGCAAAACTTGAGTTAAAAAATATAGAGTCAATATAACTCATATTGACGGTTTTTTGCGATTTGATTAAGAAAATGTACAAATGGAGACGTTTACGATCATTTTCTTTAGACTTTTTCAGTTTGATGTTTTAGATTTAGATATTTGAATTTTTACATCCCTGTTGAACATAAGATGATTGACCAACTCATAATTCGAATCGACGAGAGACAATTTTAGAAATTTTTGATCGCTCATGAAGCTTTCTTGAATTTGTTTTTCGGATTTTTCTTATTGCATTCACAATAATTCAAAACTGCTGTAAACCCATTTAATTGTTCTTCTTCTCAGCCAAATCGCAAAAACATCGAATGTAATACAACGGTAAAATCAGAGCAATTCAGATTCGCTAGATCTGTCTAATTGTGTATGATATGCAATGAGGTGTGATGTATGAGGCGGTATGTGGTTTTGGCTGAATGGGGGGATACAATAATTTTGAACCACCTTGTACAACTTTATATGAGAATAAGATAGCATTAGGACGATCTCTTACTGTATTATGCAAAAATAATATAATATATGTGCATAATAATAGGTTATGTCCTTAAGGAGCCGAATAATGCTCTTAAAAGGTCCATTATCATATTATTATATAGTTGAAATATTACTTTACGTTTTGCTATGTGTACTACGATCCTCTTTTCCATTGTTTGCTTTTCTCTGATGCTTCAGAATGATGCTCTTAGAAGTCTGGTCTAACTAGATTTGTATGTAATTCAATGCTCAACCAAGTCTTTGATTTGACAAACCACTTATATAATGGCATTCATGCTATGCATCCTTAAATGTATTCAGTTATGTATTTTATCTCATCGGGTGTGTTTAACGTAGCATAACAACTTATGTAATTTCTTTTCAAATCTATGTTTCAAAGAATAGAATAGAATCAAACTCAAGGATTACAAAATGTATTTTTGGAAAAGACTCAAGTAATGAGCCATTGATCAGGATTTAATATATATTCTTATTTTCAAAAAGTCTCTTTTGATGAAATAGTTTACTGGCCGAACGTTTTTTGTGGAGTTGTGCAATGTGGGATTTAAAAAATGTATGGAAAATAATGATGTGTGCGTACGACTTTCTTTTTCTTTAGCTCTTTATCTAAGAAGAGCCGACGATTTACGCGTCACATCCGGCTTCTGCTGATTTTTCTGAATTTTTTATATTTTGTAGAGCTTGGTTCAGGGAACTAGGGTGAGTGGGGTCGGAATTCCCTTGGTCACTTGGTTTTGCCGCTGGAGTCGGTCAAAGTGTCATGAAAACCCATGTATTTGTGTACGAGAAACTGAACATCTACGATTTGACCGCCTGGGAGTGGTCGCCGCAAGAGAAAAAGATAAGAAGAAATGTTGCTTACTTTTATCTAAGGAGTAAAATGGTGGGACATACTCGTGGGGTCATAAAGACATTGACCTCCATTGCATACGCATAGACTTCTACGTTCTGACCTGGCCAGTTGTACCTCACCATTTTACTCCTTAGATAAAAGTAAGCAACGTTTTCCTCTATCAAATCGTGGATATTCAGTTTCTCGTACTCAAATGCATGGGGTTTCTTGACACTTTGACCGACTCCAGCGGTCAAACAAAGTGACCTAGGGAATTCTGACCCTACTCATACTAGTTTGTTGAATCAAGTTCTACGACATATAAAAAATTCCGAAAAATCAGCAGAAGTCGGATGTGGCGTTTAAATCGTCCTATCTCCTTTTAGTATTTATTGGTATGCTGCTTGAGTCCTGTTGATTTGTGAGATTGGTTTAGAAGGCGAAGTAGCATCTGAAGAAAGAAAAGAATCTATTATTAGCTTGTGTTTGGATATATGTAGCATAATGGATAGAGACTTTGAAAGAGCAAAAAACAGGAACTTTAGAGAAATTCTGAAAGACTCTAGTTAACTTAATAAGTTGAAAACGGCAATGCAGATAATAAAACATCAGAGAGTGGGACGTATACACAAACAAAATCTATACATTCTTTCTATTAGGATCTATACGTAAGAGATCCTTGTTTTATATTATGAATGAATGATATAGAAAAGTACGCAACGCCGTAATTGCGACATTTGCAATCCACAAAATGTCTTATGTATATATAGTATACCTTTGAAATAAGACACTTTGGTCATTGAAATAACTTTCCTGATTATGTTTATAGTACAAACTATAAACTCGAATTTCACGAAGCATGTTTTAAGAGCAAATGAAAATGTTGACGTAATGCTTGTGGTTTGTTAATATCAACATCATTAAAGAAGTGAGCAGAAGCGTAAACAACACCATCATTGTCTTTTGCTATGCCTATTATTTACAAAACGCAATTAAGCAGGTGATTGTACAGGTGCGGCGAAAAATATATTGTATCGTTTTGTAGCCACCTCTTTCTTTGCATCAAAAGATCCTTATTGCTTGTGTAGTACAAAAATGTTTGTTTATTCTATCTCCATAGCTATCTTAACGTGTACAGCATTGAGACTTTAACTAACATTAAGACTACCTTTTCAAATTAATATTATTTTGTGGCTTCTGATATCTCTGAAGGAAGTTTTTAATGATGTTGTTGTGTGCTTAGCACTCACGAACGGATGATAGGTGATGTAATGTATACACCACACCTGTTTTCGGATACTTAATTTTACATTAACGTTCCTACTCTGGTGTTTTGTTTTCTCTTTGTAAGGAAATTTTGTGGGGCAATATTGTGGAAACATTTTAATACTTGGGCTTTCTCCGTCTCTCCGTGTCGTGCAAAAGCTTTTCTTTGTACTAACAATAAGCTGTGGGGCCAGGAAAGGAAAAGCGTTGTAGCTTGTAGGAGCATAACATATAATGGTGCATGGTGTGGCGACCGCAAGGCTCGTTTTAAATAGAACGAGCTCTATGCAGTATATCTCATACATGTGTTCCAATAATAATGATGGATGAGACATGAGACTCCTGTGCGTTTTTATTTTCTATGTTTATTTCACATTTCAATTTCCTCCTTGTCAGAATGTTATGAACGTAGCCAGTGTTTTAAGAAAGCTTAGGTAGATACGCTGTCTTTTCCATACACACAAGCTGCAGCGTAGAAAGACGGGTCAAACAAACCATATTGCTATTGCTATACCTACCACCTACAATATGTAGGTGTATACTGACTAAAGCATATTATTACACGTAGCTATGTGTGTGTGCCTTAAATTTATGTGTACTTATTAAAGTGGAACATAACATTACATTACACATACAGTGCATATTACACATGTAAAAAAATGGGAGAAAGTAGAAAAATACATACTAAGCATGTAAAAATAACTATTATGTAAGCAATTGTTTCCCAACTTGTTTGTTATGGAGTCTAGTAGTAGTACCTAGTATACTAACACAGCACTGAAGTAGCAGTAGTTACTATGCAGTAATGGTAGCACATACATACAACAAATAATCCAGTGCATAGATAATGAGAGTAAGGTAAGGTACACATATTGCACAACTACTCACAGTCGCACACAACTTGTAAACTCAGCATTCCTATAGTACCTCAGCAGCGGAATTCTAAAACGTTGGTGCTACACCGTGCTGTATAATTTAGCAAGGGTACATAATAGAGGTGCGACCAAACAGGTTTTTTGAGTTCGGATTCGGTTAAAAAAATTTACTGTCCTACGTCAAAAGTTTCCATTTCGGTGTGAAAAATTTCCTTTTCGGTGTGAAAATTTCTTGTTTAGGGTGAAAAAGTTCCTGTTTGGTACGAAAAAAATTCTGTTCGGTTTGGTTTCATTTTGGATTGTTGTTTCAAATTATTAAAATTAATAGTGCTTCTCACACAGGCACAGTTACATACTGGAAAAATCGAAACGTGCATGTTTTGAACGGTCGCACCTCTAGTACATAGCATGTAATACGAAACGGAGAAAACACGCCTTTCACCTTTATAAACGTGTTGTGTGATATGTAATGGTTAGCACTCTAGAAGCAAGTACAAAGAGGTCTATATAGAGTCCTCATTTGTATGTAGCAAAGCCACAATATTTCATGTATCTACATAGTACGAGTATCTATCTATGAATAGATTTTGGACTATATGGTTTCACTTTGTCCCATCAAAAACCTTTATTGTACGTGTACAATGCAATGCGAGGAATTGCTTTCTACCTTCTCTCTGTACTTTGCATATCAACCATGGATAGAAATGAATTCATTTTTTAGTGTTTTCTCTTTTGTTGAGTTGAAATCCTACACATTTATTTGTATTAACTATCTGTCATTGCTCTACTACTATCTGTCATTGTATTAACTATCTGTCTTTGCTCATAAGTCGTAATACGAGAAATCTGATAGACTTCAAGCTACATTTCCTGTTTAGAGTAGGTTCACCCAACTAAATAATGAAAAATGTCTAGCTTACACTTAGGCACACTTGCACACTTATGTTTATATAATAAGAGCAAACACGCCATATTTAAGTCCTATGTATCCTCTTTATTAACTTACTTATTTATTCATCCTCCGGAGTCTTAAGAGCGTCGCTAAGAGCTACAATGTATTTATTTGAAGCCATGTATGATTGTGTAATGTTGAATTGCAAACAGCTCTTAGCAGAAGAAGGTTACATAATATTTAAGTATTAAATACAGTTAATTGTGGGAACATGATTTGAGAGATTTACAGTTGAATGATATATTTTATTTCCTCTATCGCTGTTTGCCTTATTACCTACCAACGGCGGCCTTGCTTTAATGGCATCCAATTATATAATATAAGCTAAAATCTAGGGATAAATAGCGCCTCATCCTCACTAATGTGTCCTCGATTTCACTATTCTAGAAATAAAAGCCAAAGCTGAAAATAAAGTAAACTGATACATCACACAGTTACAGCTTTGAGGCTGCAGGCAAATGCAGAAGGGACTTATTAGGATTAGTAATAAACCACATACAAATGAAATTAATACAAAAACAAACTAGGCCACACGGCCACAAACATTGATTTTCTCAGTCTCTTTTACAATACACAGTAGCTATATAACTCGGGGCGTTGTAGTGTTCTATCATCGCACTTTAATTAAATGCCTACAAATTGATTAATAATTTGAGCACACAGAACAATTGACATGTAATCATCTTTAGAAGCAGCAATCTTCTTGTGGCCCTGTTGAAAAAGTAAAAGAGTGGTAATTCCGTGGTTCATTCATTATCACAGGGATCGGCAAAATAATTATTTCCATATTGGTTTAGTGCACTCCTACAGCTTTCAAACTTTGTATTTATTTGTTTTGAGACATATAGAGACGAATAAGGGCTACTTGCAAAAAATATTTTAAATATTTCAGACTTTTTCAAAGTATACATATTTTTTACACGTTTCAGCCTTTTTAAAAAATATGGTATTTTATTATAAATTTTTGCTTACATATATTTACCGCAAAAGCACACAAAATCGTGAAATTTTTCACACTAAGCGCGAATTATATGCATTTATGGTTGACTTTGGCCCATATTGCCCCATATATCCATATGGCTCAATTTTTGAGCTAATTACCACATTTGTACCTCACGTTTGCCCCCTCCGAAAACAAACCCTTTCTAAACGTATGTTTAACCGTATCATTCTCTGCTGAAATAGTTGATAACTTCTACAAGTCAAAGATATAGCGTGGAAGTTAGAATTAATGCAACCACGAAGAAAATCGGATCGATTGTATCCAAAAAATTACAAAATTACTCAACAAAATCATGATTATAAAAATATGATCCCTATATCAAAGATAATCTTATAGATAAAGAGGTAAATGTTTCTCAATTTAGCACACCCCTTTCTCCGCATCAAATAGCTTGTTATCCCAACGATCCGTGAGCACAGTAAAATTTGAATGAGTATTTAGCGTGGAAAATATTTTTGCAGATCATAGTCGCCGGCTCGTATAGAAAATATGGATAAAATTTTGGTTTTTTAACATACAATTTGAAACAACTCAATAATTTTGTAATCTATACACTCAACGTTTGAAATTCATTAAATTGTATTTGACTTGTATTACATTAATTTGAATTGAATTTTCTTCCTTTAAAAGGTATTAAATGTTGTTGTTTTTCCCAAATTATTGACGAAACAAGCTACCTTTCAAAGGCCATCTTTATGAGCTCATTTCATCCACTACAAATAGTTTTATTTTGATGCGATATTATAGACCAAAAAAACTATTTAAAAATATTAACTTTTTTCGAACATATTAGGTACATATAATATTTGAGGTTCAAAAAAAAATATTTTGCCGATCCCTATTCATTGCTAATAAACACGAAAAATTTATTAGTTTATGTGGGTATAGCTTTATACAGTGATATAATATGGTGGTGGTTATATAATAATGATGGAAGAACAGGCGGAATCATTGAAGGCACTCAAGTCCAAACGGAAATGAGGTCAGTTGTACGTTGTCAATAAAGGAGAAAGGTATAGTGGTTGGGGCAGCTATCAGTTTTGATTCAGCCTGGCTGGCTTTTAAAGGTTTGATTGCTCACCAACTTGCAAATGCAAGGAGAGTTGTTGGTCGAGGAAAGTTGGGCATAAAGCGTTGTAGGAAGCTTTGAAGGATTGATCGAAGCAGTTGTTTTCTCTTGGCAATAGAAACGAGAATAATTAATGAGTTAGTATGCGCAAGACAATTTATGCAGCGGAATGTGGGTTCTGTAAGTTCTAAGCCATCGTCTCCTCCTGTTATCACTTGTAACAGTAATGCTATGCTTCTTAAAAATACATTTCAACGCAAATGAATCCACACCAATCCCTTTTTCAACTACGGAAAAGTTAAAAGTCAAACCAAACTTTTGTTCCCAGTCAAGAGCACTGACGTTGTGAATGCGTGTGTTTAATGTCAGTAGTGCATGGAAGGTGCTTTATTATGAAACGACTGAATTGGTCGTATTATACTTCTACTGCTATATACCTAAACGATAATGACATGGATGTTACCGTTAGGCATGCATTTGAAATTCCATTAGTTGTTTTGGACACAAGTCCAAACTTCCACTTATCCAAAGAGGATTCCATCATTCATTTACCAACAAGGCCAAATTAAACCTTCCACTAATGCACACAACTATGAAATGTCTACATTACGTCCCAAAAAATCATCATAACTTTAGTAGTGTTTTTAGCCATGATATAGAACTAGGGTCATTTATTGTAATTTTAAACCATGTTCAATATATTATAATATACACACTACTACTATACAACGTTCTACCTATTAGGTGTGCATTGAATGTCAAGAATAATTAATGCTGTCATCATCATCATCATCGTCATCATCTATTGAAATGGCACCATCGTTTTAAGAATAATAATGATAATGATAAAAATGATTCAATCGTCTCTCCTTTACCAGCATTGCCGCCATAATATTGCTGCATAAAACATAATGGCTCTGTTTTAAATTGTACTGGTGGACATTCTGAATGTATTTTGAAAAGCGGGTAAATAAGTAAGTGGGTCTGGGCAATTGGGCATGAGGACCTATTGTAGTAACTATATACCTGCATGCACTAGATATCGAGCGGGTTGGCAATTTTATATCTCCTTTTAATTAATATTGAACACATTTCTTGTAGTTATTGCACGTAAGACAATTGCAATGCAATGGCACCTTACAGCTATTTGTATAGTCAATAAATAATGAAGTCTGTCGAAATGAAAATGAAATTGGCTCAAGGAAATTTGATAACTGGTTTCAAAGTTTTTAGTGTCCTAATTTTCTGATTTAATAACAGTCTTTGAATGTTTGAAAATTATTTTGAATTTGAGAGGGACTGAATAAATTTTGATGAGGTTCTGGGTAGTAGTAATGTTGCAGGAAAGGAACTGATTTGAGTATCATGTTGTATTTTGTTAGAGGTGAAGAGCCCAGTTGAGTGGAAGTGTGTGTGTAGTCTGTGAGTCTGTAATTTAATATTGAGGAGTAACTACTTTTGTATATATAGAAGTGTGGGGGGAGTGATGCCACAGTGCCCCAGTAACCAAACACAAATCGCTGTTGCCAATTACTGGCAGATGTTCTTGAGGTTGAGTTTAGTGAAGTGTGGCATAATGATTCATTATTGTTCTCTTGGATGTGATGAAAATTGTGTAATTCGCAGAGAATTGTGTTAATTATATTCTACATGTGTACTTTGAGTTCGAATACCGTCACCGTGCTCTTTACACAAAGGAAGCGCTGCTTTTCCGATTTGTGCTATACATGGCACAATATTTATTATACTAGTCAGTAGATATCACTATTGCATTGGTTGCTTCCCACATGTCAGTGGTACAGTGGGATTTCAGTTAAATATTGATTTGACAGCGAAGACAATCGGATGACGACATCCAAATTGAATTCCAGGTTCACCAACATCAAAAGGGCTAATAAATTAGGAAGCTGTAAACATTACTCAATGGTTTGAATGACATTAATCCTACAAATAGTAATAAATGCAGACAGAAGACTTCTTGTTTTCTGTCATATAGGCATCCTGGGTATTGCAATTTTACATAATTAAATATTTATACTAATAAGTGTAATTAGGTGAACTAGTAACTAGTAGTAAAGAGTTATCAATACATTTTAATTGTAGGTACCCTTTTTCAATTTTAAATAATATTTGCATGCATTCGTTTACAAAATATAATATAATAGGCTAATCGTGTAATATTAGAATTGATGTAAAATTAAATTAAAAGAAAATGTTTTGCGAATAAATTCGTTCTAGAATCCTGTATTGAGGATCAGGGGGTTGAAAATCTGTGCATGTCTACCATTTGTATATATTATTATATAGTATATGACTTTGTCGATGAATTTCAGCTAGGTTTCTTGCGTATTAATATATTGCATGTATGGGTGCAGAAAGTACAAATATACCTAAGCCGATGTATATAATGTGAATGGGACAATTATGTATACGTATAGATATTCATATAATGCGGATAATGGAATCAATGTAATATTATCACTTTATATTAATACTATGATTGAATGATGAAATCCGTGTAAAAAGTGAAAACATTAGACATGAGGTGGAAATGTAGGATTTAGGTTGAGATAAAATTAAATTGGTTTTGTTTCACTGTTTGTGCAGCAAACAGACAGCCTTGCACAATGATAGTGAGGCATAGATCTACACTACACCCACATTTCACCTTTTCAAACATGCAAATGCAAGTCTAACTCTATATGAATGGGACTTGCTAAGGACTTTCATGATTTTCTCTGTCTACCTCCTGAGTAGGTGCTTGTGTAACATAGCACTAGGTGCTAGGGGCATCAAAACATCCGTTTTTAATGATGGTATTAACTCATGTGCGGTAATATACAAGGAGGAGAGCCCTAGTACTTTCTACTCTAGTAAAAGCATAATAAAATTATTCATGAGTTTCAGTTTATTCGGGGGAACGAACGGCACACAAAGAGAGGCACACACAATGAGACTTGCTCTATGACTGAGTAATTTTGTTATGGGGATTTATTGTGTGGAATAACGAGAATCTACATGTTATGAATCCTAAAACACAAAACATGATAATATTTTGTGTCTACTTTTGTTCTTGTATAGCCGTTGATGAAATCACTTTTATTTGCATAGCACTAGAACAGACTTACAAATTGTGGCGGTTGTGGTTGGTAATATGTTAAAGATGAATTCATATTGCATCCAGAAAAGAATATATTATACGCTTTCTTGTTACACATGAAAAATAATTGCGCTCGCATTTTATTTGCACAGGACTTTGCTTGCCAGAGGGACAAGAATTAAAATCTGCATGTTATTATATTACATAGCACAGTGTAGCTTTGTGTTGAAATTGTTTTAATAATTGTACACAGAAGCATCAGTTTCTCTTTCATCTGTGGAATCATTAGGCAATAAGGTTGTACCTACACTTGAAAGAAACATTTGTTACATTATTATTAATGTTATATTATTATTATCATCATATAGTTATAACTTGGAACTGGTTTGTGTGTGGTGATGTATAAAGTAAGTCAAGGGATTAAAATGAAGTGAAAAGGAGTATTGTAAGCATAAACAGTAAATAATTAAGTAGCAAAAATGATGCAAACAAACTGTGTAATAATACTACTACACTATAGACTTGTGTATTTATTTATGTCATAATTATATGAATTTTGCAGAGGAAGCAGGGATTCATACTAGTTGGAGGTGGTTAAAACACATATTTAATAATAATAATAATAATAATAAGATACATTTAGTAAGAATATATACACCTATGATAGTATATATATTCTTAATCTTTGCATCTTTCGTGCAAAAGCAACACGAAGCATAATTATAATAGGTAGGATTATTGAGTGATGAGTTTAAAGTAGACTGAGTTTGGAGCTAATGGATTCTTGAGTCAAGATCAACTGTAGCTTTCCATTTGGTTCAAAACTGTTGTACTGTACTAATAAGATTCTATTTACCGGATCCCTACTCTCTCGCTCACTTCTCCCTTTTAACTACGTTGTCGGGAATCCATTTATTTGCAAATGTGTTTTTATCCTGGTACAGGTTTCCATTTCCAGTAGCAGCTTTTCCGCCAGTGGCCAACACATAATTATGCGATACATATATCAAACCCTAAACCTTTTTATAATTATAAGTGGGTGTATAATCCCTATTGAATAACTGATGCAGTACCTAGGCAAGTCGCTATGTATTATGTATACAACATTAATAATGTGTTTGTAATGAGAGCGTCCAACCTTATCCCTTCCCTCCTAGAGTGCTTTATCCTATATCCTCGGCGACATTAATGAAAACAGTAAATAGAAACCAGTCGAGTCCACTCCTAAATAAAATTTAGATAATGAGATGATAAAACTACGAATTACATTACAGCCTTTTGGTGTGTAGAGTGCTTTCAACCAAGCAGACGAGAGCGACTGATCCGTAATAACATTTTGAATGAGATTCATCTCTTCTCATGTGTCGCATCCTCAAGAAGAATATTATGTTCTTTATTAAAACATTCTCAAAAATGAGAATGATATTTATTTTTCACTCACTTTTTACATCACTAAGGTTTCCATGCTGTAATGCGCGAGGCTCATCCCTGATTCCCTTACACTCACTAGAACAATCACAACATTATGAACCCTTCCAAGAATAAGGATCTATAATGTGATTTAATTCACTGAATTCATCATTGTATCTATGATAACAAACGGGTCTACTGCATTTTTTAAATTGAGTCTTGTCCCTAGACAATATAAGAATGACAAAGCAACTTATTTTTAGTCAATAGGGAAAAGAAACAGAAAAAGGTTCAACCTGAACACTGTCTTGTTCCTAAGTTGTCGGATTGCCTATATTATTTTTTACAATTTTAATGATAAATTACACGTAGGGATTTATAAATGATGTTAGCATTTCTAGTGCTTTGACCACAAGTTCAGAAATATAATATCCTTTAGAATTTATATGTACAAAGTGAATCAAATATGTGTATGCAATGTTAACAGCATTATACTGACTGTATAGGTAGTTCACCTATATTTTCTCAAATACCTCAAAACTTTGCTTTGGTATGAAACAGAGTTGTCGAAGTTTCCTTGTAGTTTCAACATCACATCTATTTTGAACGTAGACTGAACTTGAACTTATGTTGGTAAATTACATGTTATGAATCTGCTTTTATAGTAAAATGTGCGTTGTGTGTGATTTGACAAACGTAAAAGTCTAAACTATGAATTATGCTACATCATTGGGCTATGAATAACTGCTTTCTATCAAAGTATATGATATACATTACAACAATGATTGCCAGTGTATGTATGTATAATCTTTATATAACTATTTATAAACTTCTACTGTGCTGATATATAAAAAACCGTAATAAAAACGAAGGACGAAGGAACGGTGGATTATATGGACACACGTAGAAGGAATGAATGCTTTCTCGCATTCAGAGATATTGAATACCTTTCTGAGATTCTTGGAAGCATGCGAGATTTCTATTCTGTACTGTTAAACTAATGAGTTGTGCACAAGGGTGGTACAGCGCTTGCACAGATAATGATATATACTTACCCTCCAATGCTTAATTGAATAAGTAAAAGCTAATTGTAATTAGGGAGAATGTCATCCACGTTTCCACCGAACCCTATAGATAGACTATGCTATTACTCTACTGTTATTATTCAAATAAATAATAACTGCTCTTTGTGAATCTAAGAAAAAGTATTTAGATAAACCTTGTAATGAGCAAGTAGATTGGTGCAATAGCAAGACTTAATATTTCGAAAATATTGAAATGCATTCATAAGGGCGGAGGTGGTTTTAGCCTTCGTACTAAGAAAAACTCAGGAATTCTAACGATATTTTTTGTATTTTTACAGAGGATTGCGTTCATGTCCTAATGAGACGCAGACGGCCAACTCTTGTGAATGGGGTCCGCGCACTGATCCTCATTACTTACAAAATGTAAAATCATTAATGCTTCGCCTGAATGGTACAAATCCACTCAAGTCAGGAATAATATGGGAATACTCCATAGACCATTACTCAGTTGGTAAGAATACAATATCTCTCTATACTATCAGTGTAACACTATTTCCTGCTTTTGTGTTTCCTGTACAATTCTTTATTAAATCGATATATTACATTATAATATACCCTGTATTTTAGTTGGTGGTCAATGTGACAATTTTCATAATACGTGAAAGTGATAGTGTCACTGTCATTTAGCGTTTATCATGTAGAAAGGAGAAGTTGGACTCTTTTATTAATAATTCGGATTGATTGAGTGAATTTTCTTCTGAACCTTGCAGTTGTTCCTTCGGCGCCCCCACACTTTGATGCAATAGCCACCTCAGCTAATACAATAATGCTGAACTGGACCTTTCCTTTGTTTGAGCACTTCGAACCAGGTCTTTTTCACCGAGTCAATGTTTGCGCAGACGGGGGATTTTGGTGCAACACACTGGTTAGTCGAGCCAAGAATCGAAATGAGTTGGCTTTATTGAGCGTTATATTGTTATAAGTCTATGTACATACATCTCTATAATAACTAAGGCGTAGTAGTAGTCTTCTTCTTGATAAACGAACAATGACTGGCTGTGGCCAGTGAGAATCTGTGCATGAAGAATGTATTCTGTTTACTCTAGCGAGTACTCCGCAGGCAGAACATAATTATGTTGATAAAGTTTATGGATGTGTTTGCTTAACCATATGTCTATACAGAACCCTACTACAGGACCCGTATTAGTATTATGTAAGTGTCTACTTATATATAGTCGGCTTTTGGTGTCACTACTTGTGTAGTGTACACTCAATTCTACGAAGAATAATAATGGATTTTCTGTGCCATGATTTTATTCAAAGTACATCTAAATACATCAGTGTAATGATGTATACCTTATGCAATAGAAGTATTTGTACATAGTGGAGACTACATTAAATACATAGGCAGGCATTGAGTATAACTAGCTTATTACTGTATACGATGATGGTATGGTAAAGTGACAAAACTTATTTAGGGGCGAGAGGCAAAAGTCAAGTGTAATTCCACTGACAGTAAACTAAGCAGGGAAGACGGGAGCCACTAATTCCTGAATGGAATGCATGGAGAGGGTCGCTTCTGTGCATATTCAAAGAAACGGTGTGATGAATATAGAACAAATTGATTCTTCATAACTCAAGTGGAGATTATAATTTAAATGATTGACGATCAAATGAAGAAATAATTTTGTGCCGTGAGTAAAGGTTTTTCTCCTAGTACTTTAATACACTAAAGTCGTAGCAGTACATGATGTTGGAGTGTAGGAAATAAAGTTATAATGTAGGGAATCTATTATGCAGTTCATACATGATATAAAAGTAATTCTAATAAATGTACCTGTGTCAAACATGACTTTTCAATGTGTCAAGATA
Organism: Pogonognathellus longicornis; assembly: GCA_034694085.1. Taxonomy (NCBI): domain Eukaryota; kingdom Metazoa; phylum Arthropoda; class Collembola; order Entomobryomorpha; family Tomoceridae; genus Pogonognathellus; species Pogonognathellus longicornis. The sequence goes on from JAQFYB010000797.1 coordinate 17,293, forward strand.
GTTGGACCTAATGTTTGCAAAGGATTCGTACACCGTTCCCGGCACAGAGTATGAGTAGACTCTGCTGGGTTATTTTATTGTAGGAAAGCACATACATGTTTAGCACATTACATGCTAGCAAGCAATTTATACGCTGTGTTTTTCTATTGATGTTAGTAATTGAGAATTGGAAATGGGATTAGTTTGTACTGAGAGAAGTATATATTCTATGTAGGGATATACAATGTTTAGCACAGTCCTGAATGAAAGAAAACAGTTTTCAGTTTGTGGAGCTGCTTTTATTTCATTTTGAGTAGCAGGGCATTTGTAAGAGGTGGATGTGAAACAAAATGATTGAGGTAGAGGGGTAGCAATTACAGAGTGGATATATTTATGTACTAGGAAACCACATGCATCATATAATGATAGTTTGGCTATTAATGTGATTTGACAGAAATACATAAGAGTAAACAGTTATTTGAAGCTAAATGTGTACATTAATAATGTTCGTATGTCCAAGTAAGTATGTAGGGTGACATTAAGATTATTTTGTCGGATGTTTGTTTATTAGTTTTTCTGGGAATTTCTGGGCATTCATGAGTCTCATTCTTTTTTGTGTATATAATTAAAGATGTTGAAAACCACCAAGGAGGAGGGGAAAATATATCTCTTAAAAGAAATAAAAGTTCCGTTTGCCTTCTTCAATTACTCCGTCAAGATCAGCATGAGGTCTCAAACTGCTCGTGACACTGAGGAATTCTGGTCGGAGCCGGCTACGACTTCTGTAGTCACACTGGCTACAAGTAAGACATCATTTATAATACATTATCCGTGATAAATGCATGCATGTACTACATGTGCCACTCTCCACGTTTACTCTCATGTGAAATTCCAGTCCAGATGAAATGTCATGTCAGTATTAGTAACATTTCCATGTTACTTTACTACATGACAACAGTACACACATTCGAGCACATACAGGTTACTAATATACCGCCACCAGAAATTTGTAGTTTACATGGACACAATAGTGACAATGCTAATATTTATGTTGCATTAATACAATACGAGATGTGTTGATTAGAAAGTATTTTTGTGCTCAAAGTCGTAACTCACAATCAGTTTCTATCAACATTTTCTCTCTAATTCTCTGTTCAGAGGTCATTGCTCATAAATATAAACCTCTCAAGCCAAGTTTCATTTGTAATAATACTCCAGGTTATAATTACAATGCTTCATACGTCACTTTTTTATTTATAGCGAATGACTGTATCATTTGTTTACTTAGAAATTAAAGTAAAATCATAAATAATTGCGCTTTCCGAAAGTAAAATAGGTTTTTGCGTAGGTGTGCCACCCCACTACCCTACAACTTCTACCGAGAAACATTATTTCACCAGGGTGCTATTGTTCTACAGTATGATGTGAAACGCAGCATGACTCTCAGAAATAAATTTCTTTCTCTCACAAATCAAATATAGGACACATTTGTTTATCCCTTTTGTACTTATACCACAATTCAATCTCTCATACATTGAAATAAAATTAACAATAATATTTTGTAGTACATATTACAAAGTTTAAAAAAATATCTGTAAAATATTCTTCGACTCTAATACTTCCACTCTAACAGTCGTGGTACCTTTGTAATGGTATGTGTGGCTAGTAGGTTAGGTACAACAACAGCCAATATTTTAAACGAGAATTAAATATTTCTCCCATATACCTAGGTAAGTAATAAAATATTGACTATAAGACATTATTCAGTTATTAAACATTAATGATAAATATGATATTGAATAGGTTTAGCGAATATTTGCTTATATAAAGATTGTTTTAAATAAATTTCAAGTAGGCTTGAACAATTTTCTAATTATAAGTTTTGTTTAAATGCATTTATATAACCAATTTTAGTTTCATCGAGTTTCGTAACATGAGTTTCATTATTAGCCGTTTTAATTGTGTCGAAAGTTGTTTTTGCTAGGAAACCTACAAATGCACTTTGAAAACATTTCCTGTGTTATCCATGTTTGGATGCGGTTGGAAACTTGTCTTTTGTATCCAAACTAATCTCATCTCTCAGTCACTATAGGAATATATTCCTATGTAGTTGCCTTTAAATACCTGTATGTAAACAAATGGGAGTGTGGTTGAGTGGAAGGACACATCAAGTAATATTTATCTCACGCTGCCCCCGCGACACTGCAATGTTTACATGGAATAAATGCATGGTTAAGTATGAAGCAGATTGTGATCGTAATTTGTCAGAATAATATGAAAAGTTATTATATATAAGTTGAAGTAATAAAATACAGTAGCTGCCAATGCGTCATGTTTTGCAAAAGTGAGTTGCATGGGTATGAGGTTACATCTAACGGTGAGTAGATTTGGGCAGTGGCAATAACATTGAGGCAAATTATGTTCACATTGGAGTTATAATTGACTTTGGTGTATTTTCAAGCATCATCAAAAACACCACAGTTACAAGCAATTTTCTTTTATGTGCTTCACACTAGCTCTATCATCAAATAATGTTTTTACACGAGAGATTTCATTGCACGTAGGTGTAAACCATAGTATTGATTACACTTTCTGTGTAGTTTTATAATTTTTTATTTGAGAAGGTGTGTGTGTGTGTGTTTGTTGGTTTTCACGGTTCAGATTGTGCCGTTTCCAAACTACACAGGTCACTCTTGATGGTAAACAAAGATTGAATTAAAATTGAGGAGATAAAACAGAGAGAAGGAGAACTGGGATATTGCATGAATTGTAGCATTGTGTATTTAGTGCCCGTATTGAGGACTGTATAAACATGGATGGTGGAAATGTGTGTATGAAATCATGATCGGTTGTAAAAATATAATTTTTTTTGCAGGGGCCGAGAATCCTCCGAAGACTGACATTGGGAGCTTTGAAAGTTTAATAACCTCGTCCATCCTACAGCGAGATGTATATGTTTACTGGAAGCAGATTCCTCAAACCCAGCGTAATGGTCCAGATTTTTCATACGAAATCACTGTGTTTGAAGAAGAGGAGTTGAAAACGTAAGTCTCACATGAAATATTCACTGCTATAGCTATGATGTAATAGTGTGTAGTTCTCTGCTTTCTTTGTTTACTCTTACCACTAACTAAATCCATGTCTTATGATGATGTTCTTTCAATTTCCCAGCTTGATTTTACTTCGACCGTAGAGTAAAGCGTGTACAAATATTTTCTTTTGCATTATGTGAGTAAGAGTACTAAGCTGCTTCGTGTTTGGTGCAGTGGAAGCTCTTGAGAGCAACAACAATATTTTCTCTAACGTCATTGTCCCCATTTTTGCATTCTCTTCGCACAAGGGAAGACGTTACTGCAGATTTGCATTATTTCTGGAGAATATATTATTGCGTTGTATAAATTAGATCAACATGACAAAAAGATGTTGGTGAAAGTTTTCTTTTTGGTTGTACGTAGTACAGTTTTACAGTGTTCACATTTTATTGCACGTTACCTACATTCTCATATTCGGCTTTTGTTCATAGTTTCTGCATGTGATTCGTTACTTTCTGTATAATTCATTGCTTTTGTTCTTTTGATCGTTTCTAGTGATGTTCACCCTGTCGAGGTCACAGACAGCTACGCCAAGTTTGAGAAGCTAAAGCTCATGAAGTCCTATCGATTCGAGATCCGATCCAAGAACGCTAACGGTACTAGTCTAGAAAAGTCTGAAGTTTTTGTACCAAGCCAACCAAAAGGTTCGTGTGTCAGATCGATAGTTAAACTTTATATTTAATTTTTAGCAAAAAAGACCCTCTTCTCCATCCTACCTCTACTAACACATCAATTTTGCCATAAAAGGGATTTTCTTCCATAGATACATACGTGCTCCACATTCTTACACATTCAAGAGAAAAAACGTAGGAGCTTAAGAAAAAATACATTAAGTATATGTATAATACAAAAAATTTCCACTCAATACTAATGCTACTACTAGTATCAAGAATTTAAAGTTGATCGCATTAATTTGTTTTACAGTACCTACATAGGCACATATTTATGGAACTTTAATATTTAACGATTGTAGCATTAGTGGTATTATAAGCGTTAAGGAGGGATATCACAAATTCACAAACATGAGAACGTTTCAAAGAAACATGGAAGTACAAACATTTAAAACCCATAAACGTAGTAGTGGTTGTAGTAGAGAGAGAATAAATGTTGCCAACTGCGTTACTCTTTCATGTGAAGGAAGTTGTTGGGCAGAAAGTTTTAGTTTTCATTGGAACAAGTAGAGTATCCGGTTTAGTTGTTCGATGTTTGGGGATTGAAGTAAACGACCACAAAGTATCTGTGCATACTAAATATTTATGTGGGTGCTTACTGTCAGCACTGGATTGAAGTGGATGTTAGATGTAGAAAAGATTACATGTGCTACAATGGCTTTCGATGATAGGCATAGAACCCATTATAAAAATTTTGGGTAACCGTCCGGATTTTTTACGTGCTAATCGTATCACACTACTCGTTGCACCAAAAACGAAGCTATATCAACTACTTATGTACATGTATAATATTTCTTCCAGAGATTTTGTCCCATCATTCCATATACTTTCCCAAGGATTTAAGATAATCTTTTGGCTATTTATATTTATAGCTGTGGGCGAACCAAAGGGCGTCTCCAAGTTGGATTTCACTAACGGAAAGTTGGAAATATCCTGGCAGCCTCCAAAGAATCCGAGAGGGATCGTATCTTACACCGTGTTCAAATGCAACAGTACCAAACCTCGTCCGTACCAGTGCAAGGTATAATATGAAAGGAAATCAATTGTCTGCCATGAATTGCTTTTGTGTGCACTATACGCGTTTCATTGTCATCCCAAATTCTTTGTACATTACACATGCTTTGCATGAGTGAGTGAAATCGATAAGTTGTTTGATCATGGCTAGCTCTGTTATCGAGAGTTTTGACGTGCAACTTATACCCTCCTTATGACTTTTCAACAGTATTTTCTTTCTCACTATTTCTGTCCCAAACTCATCCCAATTGCCAATACTCGTGATGTCTGCACATGAGACTGTGTGCAAAGTGCATACCCATGTGGCCTACACGATACATCGTACGTAGGAGTAGGAGTCCTCGTCCTCGTGTCATGTTATCAAATATTCTAAACGGGCTATGAATTTCTATGTTGTGTGTGTTAGGGTTTATTGGAGTGGGAGACTGTTCCTGTTGGACAGACGCACAGAAATTTCAGCAACCTTCCTCACAATGAAAGCAGTTTGTATCAGTATGCAGTGTCAGCAAATACCGAGCGTTACAGCAGCGGAATGATCTGGGCTACTTGTACACTTATACATGATAAAGGTATGTATGCGATACATCAATCCCATCCACTTTCATTTATATCTCAAACTAAAGTCTATACATATAAAGAGAAAACACAAGAAATCTTACTCTCATAGTACTAATGTAACGTAGAAAGTCTCTTGTTACTACTAAGAAAACATTGTTTGTTTCAGTTCCAGAAAAACTGAAGAATGTCAAAAAGCTCAATGAAACAAAGGACTCGATAACAATAGAATGGTTATTAGATTGTGCTTATCAACCTGGAATGGTGAAAGGATTTAAAATAACTTACTGCTTAGTCGATAGTCCATCGGCTGACAGTTGCATAGGTAACTCTATCATCTTTTACAGATACATTTGCACAGACAATGCAGAAATGTATTCTTGGCATCACCAAGTATACAAGTGTATATTATTACTAATAATAATATATATTACAAAGTAAGTCTCATAATCTCGTGTGTGATTACGTGTTTGCAGGAAATGAGAAATATACTTCCATAGAAGGGGCTAATAAAACATCGTACCATTTGAAGGACTTAGAACCTTATTCTTCGTACATGATTTCTGTGTCTATGCAAACAATCGCAGGTGAAAGTCAAAAGAGTGACCCCATTTTTGAGAGAACGGGGGAGGGAGTTCCTTTTACGTCTCCACACGCGATTGTGGAAGAGGTCGCAAATACAACTGCCGTTATAAAAATTGAACCTCCGCCAAAAATGAATGGGAAGCTGACCGAGTACATAATTTATTACGAGCCAATTAGTTTTAAAGAAAAGATGAAGCAAGAGAAGAAAGTGATGAAGAGAAACGAAGCAGCAAGCGTGAAGGTAAGGGTTTTGCAACAAAGATGAATGAATGGAGAATTTTAATATGAGACGTGATGAAAGGAATTGCTCTACACGTGACTCTTTTACTTATCATGTTTTCCAGTTGACGGATTTAAAGAGTAATACAAATTACTCGATGGTAGTGGCAGCATGTACAAGGATAGGCTGCTCGTCAAATTCTAGTCAAATATTCTTCATGACGGGGATAGGAGGTAAGATTTATTTAAGAATACAAGTCTAACTTTCTTCTTGTTTGGGAAAGTCGAGACAAAATCCTTTGTTTTCCATCAAATGGCTGATTTCATTATGCATGCATGGAATTGAAATGTTTTCATTCACCACACTTTCAATTGCCAACTTTAATTTGCATTTTGCTCATTTCAGCAACAAACCTTGTCACATTTCCAACTCTGATAAACAGACATGGCAGTTTTGTTTTGGAGTGGAAAACACCTATACACGAGGGAGGTCCTATAAAATATTTTGAGATTTTGCTTAGTCAAAATGGAAAACCCGTCAATAAACCTTTACAGGTGGCCTATAATAAAGGTAAAATTATAATGCACACAGCTGCATCACAAATTCAATCATGTCTCATTTCGCCTACGCGTAGGGCAACATCGTATTTGCGGAATAAAAATTCGTCTTACACTTTAAATGACTATTAAATTGTTTTTTTTGCAGATCTCCATGTTTATGAGAAAGAATTGGACTTTACCTGCGACACGGATGCCAATCTTACGGCTAAAATTCGTGCTGCCACAATAATTTCTAATGGAGAACTAATATTAGGAGACTGGAGCCCAGAGGGAAAATACAGTTGTGGAGGTACTTTACACACTTTAAAAACATGGTCTCAGTAATAATTTTATTTTTAGCTTCCCATGTATTTACAAAGTTATTATATAAAAATATGGACTACTTGTTTGTACTCTACAGCTGCTGCAGGATGGTTCGTTTGGTTCTGCTTAGCCCTAGCTGCTATTGCTGTCCTAGTTGGAATAGGCTTCGGATCCATAAAGTGAGTAATTTATTCCGCAGCAATTAAGTTCTTTGTATTTGACAAGTTTTTGACAAGTGCGTCTACATTAACGTCGGATCTAATTATTTCCGACCAGCTTTTACAAATCATTTTCATAACATGCGTAAAAATGATATATATCTAATAATATAGTCTAATGGTAGTGTTTGATAGAGAAAAATCGATTTTGTAATGAAATTTCGCTGAACGTCGTAATTTATCGCGATTTGTTAATTATTTTGCAGACTATATCACTACATTAAGGATTCATCCAAGATTGAAGTGAAACTGCCACCTGGTCTCGCCGTTTCAGATGTATGTCGCTTTGAATTCTGTGATATTAATTGACATTAATAATTAGCTTGCTTCTTTTGTATTTAAGACATTGTATTTTAAGACATCTTAGACTGTTTTTGGTATAAATTTATTACACCTTGTCTTGTAACACAAGTCTTGTCGCATTGTTATTCAGTTGAACGGTTTCTCCAAGCAAAATACTAAACGCGTGCGGAAGAGCTCGGGTGGTGATACGGAGCCATATGGTAAGGAGAACTTGACGTATCAACTGCAAATTACATCAAGTCACACTGACGAATCCAAAGACTTTTTCTCCAGTGACTCAAATCCTAGAGAGGTATGAAACTGTTTTCCAGCCTTATACTTTTGCTAATTAATATTCCTTGCCATTTCATAGTTGGAACTTTATTAAACAAATATAATTATGGTAATATTAATTAATATAAATATGGCCCCAAACTAAAACTAAACAGCACTGCATGCACGGTGTGGTAAATAATATTATAGCTGAATTGAATATTAAACTTCGCTTGGAACATTTACTGTGGATAGTATCCATGGTTGTATTTCTTAAGCCATAATCATGCGTAGGTTTGAGACTTTTTGTACTGAGCATCTCAAGTAAAGTAAAGTAACGTAGTGTTTTACGTAACAAGTAACTTTCACTCTCGTTGATTGCAGCAGTAGTAGTGATCTTACGGATGAGGATCCGCTATAATATAATACACTACTGTTATGGAGATTGCCAATTCAATTTTACGATTATTGCATGAGATTTTGTATTGAATTCTTTCGAAACTTAATAATTCAAGTTGAACTAATGCAGCGTGCAATACCTAAAAGCATACAACGACAGATGGCTGAAATTGTGAAAGTAAAGTTTGTAAATTTCGCTTAGCTTAATGATCAATGAAATTTTAGCTGATCTATGATTATTATGATTCTTATATTATTATTATATAATGGATATAATATTGTACAATGAATACAAGTTAAAACTCCCCTTGAAAGATTGAAGCGAGGAATAAAATTTTGTTAAGGTAGATTGAAGAAATACAATTGGACTGACTGAGCAAATAATGGGGCAAGGGAAATGCTTGGGTGTACTGTTCTCTACGGGTATGGGATTGCTACAGTAATCTAGAATTCTTGGAAAAATACTCAAGGCTTCATCTAATAGGCGGATTTGGAATAGAAACATTGTAACGAACCAGGTACAGTGATTCATGTGTAAATTGGGAATATTTTACCTTGGCGGATTGAAATTGGATTTCGGCTCATTCGGCCTCGTAGTAATGTGGAAATACTTGGAGTTCGCACCGTAGTAGTGTTATGTAAAGTACACCGTATGAGATTTATAGTTTAATATTTCTCTCGACGAACAAAACTTTTGCTTGCATTCATATTATATGTACTTCTGTACCAAATAAGTGTCCTGCTAGATATATTTACTAAATGTACCTTTATAATGCAATTATATAGTCGTAAAACTCAAGGGGCAACTTGAACAGCTCTCCAATCAAAAGAATAAAAGCGTACCTCCGCTTCTTTACCGCTATACAGCTACTTTTACAGTATTAAAAAAACTCGAAAATATATATCTACTTTACCTATGATATTATTAAATGATAAGCTAAAAACATAGTACAGTCTCCATCGTGACTCTATTTTACTATTTACGTCTGCAAGTGAAAATTAATGTGAATATAAATCAGAACCCTTGATGACGTCACGATTATCTTCGTTGCAACGTTAGCGCTGAATTTTTTCATGCGCCGTGTTTTGCTTCTGTGCATCATGATTCAAATATTTTAACAAATATATTTTAATGTACAACGGCAAAATCGAGTTTACGAACTATGCTAACGTAGATAGAAATATTTAGTTACGTCTAGGTCGGGATGTTGAATATTACCGCGAAGCGGGAAGGCCTGTTCTAGTTTTAGATATTTAACTAATGATTTATTTATTTTGTTTTATTAGAGTGTAGTGTTATTTTGTTTGTTAACCCTTAGCCCTATCAAATAAATAAATGCAATTTTGAAATCCTTTTTTTTTCTTTTGTTACTTTATTTTGTAATAAGTCGTGTGTAAATGTCCTGTATCATGAATCACTGTATATATGGTTACAATTTGCAAATTTAATGCATAACTGCAAAAGATAGGATAATATGATAGTGTTGCATAATAATTGTGTGTCGCGGGTATGCATCAATTATGAATCAGTATATTATTTGCACACAAATCCTACGTACATTGCACTGTATTTGAAAGAAATTATGAGCAGAGTCCTAAATTGCAACTCACGGCCAATCTGCTGCTTGGAAATTATTACCTGTAAGTGTGTTGCTTTGATTTGAAGGGTCTCACATACTATTGACTTTTATTTTGAGTCATTTTGATAATAAGGTGTGTGTGGTACTTGGGTTTGGGTTTTTGTTCTGCTGGTGCTGCCTGTACACACTCGTACACATTTCAGTGTGGTAGTAGTTTGACTTTTAGCGCGGTTAAATTTTAAAATCACCTAAATCTAAATATTTGTAAATCGGAGGGTTGTGGTGGTTGTAGCATTTTTGAGGATCATTTACTATTTTTAACCTGAATCCCAAATAAAATGGTGACAAAAAATTAGAGGCGTTTTTCCATGACCATGCAGGCTGAGGAGTGCTTAGGAGTTGGGGGACAAGACAATGTGACCGAGCTGGGGATGGGCACTGAGCTGACAACGCTTTCTTCTTTAAAGGATAATTGCTCTTCAGAGTGTGTAGAACGAGGGTCGTTGACGAGTGAAGATGCTGTTTTTTTATGTGAGACGCAAGGTCTCGATTTACAAAGTGAGGACGTCATTGTCAGTTCTGAGCAACCAGCCCAAATTATAGCGGGTAATGGTGCCCGTGTTCAAATAAGAGATGAGGACTTGCCCAGTAATATTCCGAATAACGAAAATGCCGTTGCAAACAAAGAGTGTGTAACTGACTCCTCCACGGCACTTTCCCACCTGGTAAATCATGTCGCTCCAACATTTCAGTCTTGTACGAATTACGATCAGAATGAAACTCAAAACCCCAATTTCCACGCTGGTGCTATTTGGTGGAAAGCTACTCCGACTAGCGACAGCGACAACACCTCACAACCCATCCTTGTCAAGTCCAGGATTCTTCCTATGCCAGAATTAAATTTTGAAAGACGACTTTCCCTCATTCATGTACGTCACTCATTAACGACTACCTAGCTAAAAAATTTAACTCATTCATTCATTCTCTTCTTTTTCATCTCTCTAAGTGTTTTCTCCATCCCACCTCTTCTATTTCTTCTGTCTCATCTTTCTGCTATGCCTCTCCTTCTTCTTCTATTTCTTCTTCTTATTCTTCGTTTCAAAACGTCTTCTCTTTAAAACTCTCAATATGAATGTCATTCTATTTCTGTCTCAGCGCTCATTATTCCGCTCATGCTATTTTCAATTTCTCACTCTACATAATTTACATGGAATTAATTTGTGTGCCAGTGTTTGATGTTTCTCTTACTCCATTTCATTTTCATGCAAAAAGCTGCCTGATTTCTCTCAATTTGTCTACACATAAGTAAAAATAGATAATTCTCCCACATATTATCATCGTCTCTAATTCCACTATGATCACATGTAACGCAAATTAACAATAATGACTTCCAATCTAAAGCTAAATCAGCTTTGATGACTTAAAAGTGCTTATCTTGAAACGAATTGCTCTCAAAGCTTTGCTTCTATTTAGCAATCTCTTCAAGAGTCTGCTTTCCGATTAAATGGTGACTTTTTTCGTGGAAGAAACTACTTACATTTTCTTTGCATCTTCAAAACTACCTACTATGTAATTCAAGCTTTAAGCGAAAATCATTTACCTTCAGTTTGAATGATCTCTTATTTATAGTGTACTGTAATTGTAATGTAATGGTATCTCATCGTGCATGCTGCTCTACATTTACCACTTTTGTACTAAAAATAGAGTGATGATGGCGAATGCATTAAATTATGGAATGATATTTCATACTTTGTAGAATTTCAATTCTTGAAATTATTCTATTAGTATTATTATTGGTGTTCCTGGGAAAGCTCATTTATACATTTATATTTTACTAACAATTTTGCTCATTCTTGTTTATTGTGATCTTTTTCTCTGAGAGTGTATTATTATTGTGTACACATTATATTATTTATATTCTCAGGGTATTTGTTGTTTTTAAGTGCAGTATTAGTTATTCACACTTTAGTTGAGTTCACTTTAGTTAAATATGGCTGTGGTTGTGTAAATAATTGATTGGACATGTCATTATTTTGCAGGTGGACAGTTTTCAGCGATTTTCTCCATCGGCGTCCAACCCGTTGTTATCAGAAATGGAAATGGGTGGTGACATAGGCGGAGATGGAAGCGGGACTGACGACGAGGATCAAATGAATCCTAATTATAAAATGTTGGGTTTAATTGCCAACGGTTCTGCGATGGTAATCGATAGTGATACGGAGTCGGAAATGATTCAGATGATAAATCCATCTTCGATGGTGATTACCATTCCACCCACTGACAATTATTCCCGTTCGAATGGGCTGGAGGATCCCGATAGTCCTGACAAACATAATAAGTCGTTGCCTAACGGACTGATGACAAATGGTCCTACCTATGTCAAATGGAGACAATTAAATCCTGGACTGAAAAATGGTGACTCGGCAGATAGAAGCTCACCGTATTGCCAAGTTGGAATTCTACTAGATTCGTCGTAATCATAATTAATGCAATTCGTAGGAAAATATTCCCTATGAGCCTAAATATACAAATATTGACTGACTGCTTAATTTACTAAGTAATTACTACATACATACAAACATTAGTGTAATTAGAAGGTATTTAATAATATTATTATGAGTAGAAATTATATTTAACCGAACGAGCAATGTATATACTTTGCTTTCAATATTACTACTATTAAATATAAAAAACTTAAATAATTATACTGTACATATATATTGTAGTTAATTCGAAATTAGCATGCTAAATAGTCAGAACATTTCTTAAAAGCGTCAAACGTTTTATATAGCAACTGTAGCAAAATAATCTTGTAATAGTTCGGTTTGTATGTGTAGAGTTGATATCTGTAGTGGTTAACAAAGGATCTGAGTTACTTGTCAATAAGTATGTAATTATGCAAGCATGTTTAAATATGTACTTGCACGTGAATTTGATAGTAATGTATCATCACTTTTAGGTATTATTGTTAATATTGTGTGAGATTTATTAAAGGGTAAAAGAAGACTCGGTTAACTTTTTCACTGTGTACTAGCACGGTTAAATGTAACTTACTTGTAGAAGTAGAAACTTCGTGTTTTAATGTAACGTGTTACTTCGTATACATGTTTCATGTATTTTCACTACAAATAGACGCATGTATAGGTAATTTTTCAGAAACAATGTACGAGTTAACCTTGTATGCTGGAACTGTTTACCTTTTATATTCTAGTAATTTTAATAGTAATTTATATCAAATGTACCCCTATGGTGTATATACGAACTCCTATATCTACTTTTACGCGCATACACCTTATTACTGGTCTAGTGCAAAAATGGTACAACAACTGTCATTTTAAGCTGTAAGTTAAGTGCAACTGGTGGTTGTAAAGTTGTAATTGTCATCCTAATATTTAGTGTAATTTATGTGACGTTTTTAAAATTCCATTATGACCCATTCGAGAGTTAGTTGAGGAGTTGAAGAATTATTGGAGTTATTAGTTTATATAAAAGATTTTCAATTCGTACATATGGGCTTCCGTATAAAATAAAAAATTGTTGTTACTTACTTACTAGCCAAAAATGTTATTAAGGGATTGGATATAATAATTGTTGCTGTGTGAGATCACTGAGCCTTAAAAACTTTTCGATGTAGAACATTTATTAATAAATTACTAATATAATAATTTATTCTACCAATACAATAATAATATACAACGGCGTCCTGCTTACATCAAAACAGTAAATAATTTCTATCCAGGGAATTCAATAATTACAATATACTTCTGTATACGTTCTCGTTTACATTAAATAATACGTGTGTAAATAAGGAAGACAAAATGACATAATAGTCATTATAATTGTTGATGTATACTTATTATAATGTTATTATCACAGTTAAGTACAATGGACCAGGAAAGGAGTAGGTACACTTAATTTTATATTCATACAGAAAACGCATCAGGAAGCCTGCCATTTCTATTCAGTGTCAGTTTGAGCTATTTAAACAACTACTATTGCAAATCCTAGAGACATAGCTGTAACACTATTTTAATTTCGATTTTTTAGTTTTACTATTGAATTTTTCAAATATACATTATTTAATTGTAAATAATGTAAATTTATTCAAATTTTCCTCATTTTCATGTGCAGATTTCATCAACCATGTTATTTTCCCATATACTACATAAACTCGTGATTTTATTTAGTTTTTTTGAAAACCGGAAGAGTTAAAATAAATATGTTAAGCCTTGAACTGATAATTCAATGCGCAAAATGTGATGAATCGAAAAAACATCACTAATGAAATGTACTTAATGTATTATTGTATAGTGAGTAATATATTGTATCTAGTATCTGTAGCAAATCAATTTTTCCTAATTGTTAAATGATTAAATCTCATTGGTTAAAAAATATAAGATAGCGAACTAATTTTATATCAGCATGAGTACTAATAATTGTGAACACTTTTCGGAGTCGGGAAGTCGAGAATTGTTTTGTCTATGTGATACATACAGAACAAACGAGAAATGCAATTCAGGCTTGGAATTTTTAAATTTTTGATTGTAATAATATTTTGTACCGTAGTACATTTATGAATAATACATAATGTAAGAAAAGTTTTTTTGCATTTACTTACCTCTACCAACCATGTGTCATAGAAGAGAAGGTGGATTTTCAGACAAGAGTGTTTTTAATTCAGCACCGTAGTGTTAAAATGTAATATTCTAGTGATATTATTTGTTTGTTGTTACGTCACTGTTATATATATGTGTAATAAATAATTAATTAACATAACATTACCTGCCTTACATAGTATAAATAATAATCATAGTCTCGGCTGTTTAATTAAAGTTAATTATGTAATTACGATTAATACAGCTAGGCTACCAAATGTATCAAAAAATGATTTTACAATGTTTCTTGTAATTTGTGTATTATTTGTATTTTAATGGATTTATTTGATTCCATGTCGGTCAACGGGTAGTTTATATGTAGTTTATAAATTACTAGCATTCTTTGAAACGAAAAATCGTAATTTTCAACTAAAACAATCACTTAATATTCTTATTGTGTAGAGAATTATTATTACTATCATTATTATTAATAAATAAACAAGTAATACGCAAATGATTACGATAACATTGTAATTATGTTACAGTATTGTAACTTGTAACAAATGTTAATTGGTTAAAAAATAAATTAATAACTACCGAAATAATTATTGTTAGAAAATGTTAGCATTTAAATTGATAATAGTCATGAATTGCGTTCTGATATAATAATATAATACTCGTACCTAACGTACCTGCCACCAGCAACGCTCTTAAAGGCAAAATTAAGGCAATATTATAACAACGTTAACTTTTAATCATAGGCATGGTCTGTATTGTTGTTGTTTTGTACACACAAAAAGGCGATTAATAAAAAACGTCTGTCTACATACAGATGGTCTGCAAACTTTGCATAAATGTCTAAAATAAGTTATCGCCTGAGATGCATAAAACCTTAGAAAAGAATGAATGAGACATAAATTAAAAAAAAGTACAACGAAATAAATACTTAGTGCATATTATTTTCCTCTCTCGAATACTTCTGTGCCATTATTTTATTGAAATAGCTGAAATGAAATAAAATGCTCACACCTTCACCACTACAATTTAAATACATAAAATTTCTGCATTATAATTACTCCATAATATTTTGCAATCAAATTGACAAGGATTTGAAATATTATATATAAATGAAAAGCATGCGGCAATTATGTGGATATTTAGCAAGAGCTAGATAATATTTAGCATTTTATTATATTATAAAATACATTTTTGCCATCATTTATGTAGATGCATATAAAAAACCGACACACTTTTTCATTGTTAATTTAATTATAAAGGAGCTGGGAATTATTAAGAACATTAAGATAGACTATGTGCACATTTTGCCGCAAAATGGTAATGTAAATGCAATCAAAGTTGTGCAGGTATGTCTTGAGGCTGTTCATGCTTGCTACTTACGTACACTCTATCTTTATCTCTATCTGTGTAAAACAATATTGGTATAATGGTGCTTTATAATTACGTGAAACAGCAATAATTGTCTAAGAAACCATATTTTATTGTAGCAAGTAAATGACAGTGGTTGTGTATGTGGGAGTGCAATGTTTGTATGTTGGTTGCACACCTTGTTACTCTACACATACTCTGATTCGAGCTAAAGTAACAATGCATTCCAAGAATCTTCATCGTATATCATTTCTACACAGATAAAAATGATAATTATTATTATAATTTTGATTTCAGTTGATAAAAATAAATAGGAGAGGCATTACCGCTCCTCTATTAAAGTCTAAACTCCACAATAATATTTTCTATTGCTCCTTGTCTTGGCTTTTTGCGTGTTGTGCATACGAATGACATGTCAATGCAAAGCAATTAGTTGTACAATGTTGGCACATGGTATTGTCATGTCAAAACAGCGCAAACATTGCCATAATTTATCATTTTGTAGTTGTTGTTTCAAATAAAGAGCTAATGGAAATAACATTGTGTCCGCTAACGCTCAATGAAGACCTAAATTAATCCTGTCTTGTGTATTTTCAGTGCCTACACATTCCATTTTTCATTGCTTCAGTTTGCACCCTCATAATTATTACCTGTGTAAAACTCATTCAGTACACTAGAAACCATTCAAAGACACTAATTCATTTCAAGAAGGTGTTGCGTGGCTGCCATTAAGTTTTCCGGTTGTTCTACTAACTGCAAATATGGTGGCTTAATGGAATGTATTATAAAGCCATTTTTTCAGGAATATTGAAAAACTGCCTGGATGTACGTATTACATGGATGTAAAATATAAATCTGAGAAAATGAACAAACAATGAAGGAGGGCATGGAAAGATGAAGGCGACGTTAACTCCTGCTATGGTATGTTGAAGCATTTGCCGATAAAAATTAAAATGACATAGTGTTCTCATTTCATGGTAAGGTGGTGTTACAACTTCTCCAGAATCCAAACGGAGCTTTCATTTCTTTCATGCAAACGTTGCTTTTATTTAAAATACATACCCATTCTATATACACTACAGTTCTTGTAAATCTTATGTAAATTTATATGACAGATATATACTCCATGATTTCATAAATTCCATAATTGTGTGTCTATTTCCACTAGCTTTTGAGGTAAAGCAAAATTAATAATATATAATTGTTGCTAATTAAGTATGTGTTAGTTTCATTGCACCTAGGTATGTATATATATATATGTTAAATTACAATAATATAGTTACACATAGAATTGGAATGAATTATTTTAAAAGCTTCGCATTCCTTCAAAGCCTAAAGCAACAAAGTTCTAGTATATTTGTATAGAAATAGAAGCGGCTGTATATTTTGCATACTAGTAATTGAACCAATCAACTAATAATGAAAAATCAAGAGATTGAGTATTAAAGCTGTAAATACATTCTCTATACAGCCCTGCTAATGAAATATGATTATAGTTCTGTTTTACTTAGCACTGTTGCTGTTGTAAGTGTCGAATGTACAGTAATTTAGGTGAGCTGTTGAAAGTACAGTAGTAAAGAGCTGGGCATGATTTGAGGTGGTTGAATATTATGAAGTTGAAAATATAGTTATTATTGTAAGAGTAGTGTAGGCGTATAGAATGTGTACATATTTCGAAGAAGCTTGAGTGTGTGTGTGTGTATGTAAATACTTGGTTGTATTAAAAGGAGAAAAATGATTTGTGTAGGTACCCCTGGATGGAAGGCTTCCCTGTGTATTTACTAATACAAAATAGAAGTATGTGTGTGTGCACAAGTAGTTTTAAATGTACCTGAAACTGAAGTGCATGTAGAGTAGGCAGAGACACTGTACACGGAGTGAAGAAGATACGTAACTCTTCACTATCACTCACTTGAGCTAGTCTTTTATAATGTACATGTATAAGGATCCTTAAATGTGTGCAACTCATTGTTCTCACGGGTAGTAACTTGGTTGCGATTCCCACGACGTCTTTTTTATTTTCCGTCCTTGCGATAATTTCTTGACTTCATGGGAACCAGTTTTCATATCGTTCATACACACTGCCTCATCCTCATATATTTATACACACTAATATCTAAGATAGGGCTACGGCCATCCATTTACTAATATTACAAGAAGGCGAGCACAGTACAGAACGACACAGGTAGGCCGTAGCGTAGTGGCGTATACGCCAGGTAGTTCTTATTCTTAAAGCCGAGTTTTAAAAGACAAAAAGACGTAGAGGAGTTATAGTTTAGTTGTGCTGTAAGTTAAGTAGTCGTAATAGCAAAGCCATTCTGCTTTCCTTCTGACTTACTTACTGTCGTTTTGTGGTCACCAATGCTTTATTAAGCAGTTTAATTTACTATATCTCAAGTCAAGCCAGTTTTCTTAATCTCATACATTTTAGTTACTGTGCTAACATTATCAGCAACCGAGATACTTTCAAATATTGTTTTCATTCGATACAATTTCACTACTTGCTTCATGCAGATAATGCACGAATTGTTTTTGATTACTCAAATCATGACAGCTTTATAATAATTTTTAACATGACTATTGTTGTACATATAGCTAGGTATATATAGTCAACAGGAGCAGAGTTACTGAACTATAATAATGTAACAACCAACATAATTACTCAAATGCTCTTCTGCCATGTTCCCTATCATTGTTTCTGAAACGAATAAATGCAAATACACAAATGGGCTTTTAATAAGGCCAGCTATGCTTTGTTCCCTGATTGTAACTAATGTTTTTTCCATTTTGAAGGATGCGCCCTTACCACTCAAAGCAAAATAACTACGCTGATAGTGTAAAATCTATGCAATAAGTAATTACGTCTGACGCCCACCCTATACAATTAAGTTAGCACGAGACACATTAAACTTATACTTACTTTTTAAAATCCTCAGAGTGGGAAAACTGTCAAAAAACATTTACTTCGCTACTATATACAGTCAAGAGTCAAGACTGTAATTAGGGGGCAAAGGGGGCAATTGCCTATCCCGAAATCGGAAAAAATAGGTTAATTTACCAAACAAAAGTGCAAAAATTGAAAAAAATTCCCTCTATGCACGAATTTGATGCATTTTAGGTTGATTTCGGCGAAAGCTCAAATTTTTCACTCTACGCGCGATAACTTACACTTTTGTGCACTATATTGGTAATTTGAATTTTGCCCCTCCCGAAGTGGAATCCTAAATACGGCATTGTATAGAATATTCATTTTAACGCAGTGTAAGCTAACTGTGAGACTTTATATAGACACTTGAAGAATTATCATTAATTAGTACCTTCGATATATTGATGAGAGTTTGTATTGCTAGAACAGCTTTTAGCACACATATATCAACTTGAATGAATACAAAAATGTGAAATTTTATATCAGCAACTATTTACTAAAGTTAACGTTACTTTTACAAATATAAACTTACAAATAAATCCCGAAGGAAGTCAAAGCAATAAAAAAAGGACAAATCAACCAATACTAATTGTAAGCAATGACATCAAAGAGAACGAAACAAAAAATCCGCTTAAGACTGATGTTTGATTGCCACTTTATAAACTTGGGTTTTTCTTAAATTTTAAACGTTACTAGTAACAAGGAAAATCGTAAACCCATCAAACTTTAGAATAAAACGTATCTATTGGGTTTCTGCACAGTTACCATACGAAATGAAAATATTCTACGCAAGTTTTTTGTGTTGTTATTTATTTTCCACCTTACTAGGTCTTATACAGCCGTAGATCTGTTTTTCTGTCGACAAAATATTAGATTAAAAATGAAGCTTTATAGGGAAATAAAATGTGTTACCCGCATATATATAAAATGGCACATGTCATTTTGAAGGATGCATTCGTTGAACCAATATATTGACATTCACTTGTAAAGATTTGCGTATGTGTGTGAGGACGTATCTTCGTTAATTCTATAGTTATGGATTTTATTGCTCATAAAGCTGTTGTAAAATTCTCCACGTGGTGTCTAATTACATACGATTTACAATTATCTTTACTGTGATTGTATTCCCATTGACATGGACTTTTAGTAGCCTAAGAAGATTTTGATGACAATCATGAAAATTATGAGTTGGTTATTCTGAAGTACTTTTTTATAGGACATAAATATTCAATCTGATAATAGAGATGTTACTAATTATAAAGCGAATAATGTAACACTTAATCTTTGGAGCGATTATTGTCTTGTACATTTGCACTTGGAGAGATATATTTGTGAACAATTGTTTTTCCCAGTGAGTCAAAGGTTGAATCATATAAAAACATTTAATTATTAGTTTAGAGTTGCTGCTTATGTTGTTGTTAATTATAGTGTACAGCTCATGATATTATTGACGGCAGCATTGTTTTTCCATATTTTTCCCTCGTTCTAATTTCAAGGGTATGTAATGATAATAATAAAATTATTATATGCGTTTGTCCATATAACATGTAGTATGAGATGATTTCACTTTATGCTACAGTTGCACAGTTGCAGGCTTGCAGGACTACAAGGATCTGTAACCAGCGACAGCAGAGTTGTTTTCTTTAATTATAATCTGATTTGTTTGGTCATTTTATTCATTGATACTGTTTTATTCCCACACGACGCTTTAATAAATGCGAATCGCTGATAATTGAAATAGAAACATACATTAGGTGCTCTATGTGCCATAAGAAAATGCTAAAGGACAAGTAGTCAACTCTGACTGTATGAATGACCGCCGAAATGATTATCATTCATTTACATGAGTTATAATAGTTATATCATCTAGCATGTACTCAAAGTATTCTGTACCTCCTCCTACACCTTTAGTACACATGTAAAGAAATATTGTAAGTTGAGGAAACCTAATTGTCGGCAATAATAAGCAATAAAAGTAATGCAAGACCACAAACTAAGTAAAAAATTGTATTTTATGCAATAGCTGCTACAGCACAAAGATATTATCAAAGGCTAAGTTACCAATGGAATCATATCATTATGGCTATAGGTTTGTAGTGCAAATGATTAAGTGTCAGATAATAAAATTGAATTTAGGTTGCTTTTCTTCTGACATGCTGTGTGTTGTTTTACATTTGTGTATTGTAGTACTACACTCAGCAATGCAAAACACGGCTCAAACATGTGTCTATCTCTTGTACGTTATGAAAATGATGCAAAATAGGTAATTCTAACAGTCTAGAAATAATAACTTTATTTATACATGTACAACGTAAAATTATTCTAACAATGCAAATGCAAATCTGCACATCAAAATGTTAATCATTATCGTGAAACTGCTCCTTTACTCTCACAATACATTAACTACTAACACTTAGTACAAGTTTGATAATAAATATCAACTCAATGGAGAAGCACTTGGTGAGTTTTAAGAAAATCGCTGATTGAAACCAAGTTTCCAAATTGGAACTAAATTTTTTATACGTACATCAAAGGTAATAATATATTGTATCCTACATAATGGTCACGCATGTTAATATTTATATGTGTTTGTAGTAAAAAGAGAGAAAATACGGCCAAGATGAGATATGAACATAGGAGTTTAGCTTTCTTTCTTTTTGTTTCCATTTAACAAGTGCCCTGTTTGCCTATTGTCAACAATTGCTTGTGCACTTGGCAAAATTCAATTAAAGGACGAACGTGTTAGATTTAGTTGAATGAGGCAAAAGGTTTCCTCAATTAAAATTACATTTACAGGAAAAGGAGAGGAAGGAAATGAGCCATCACATTTTTCAATAACCGAGCAAAGCAAGCAGCTCGTCTCGTTATGTTGAATCGGTAATGTAGTGTAATGGTTGAAGGAGTCTTTAGAATGAGGAAACGGCTATAAACAATAAAGTTCACGCAAATGCGTGTTTAGAGCCATTTTGCTGAACGAGTAGTGTGATGCTGGGGGGCCAACCTGGTTTCAAATAGCATGACACTCCTATCCTATGAGCTCATTTAAATGTAAGACGACAAATGATATTGTATTGTAATAGTGGACACCTTCCTACACACTACACTACATACACTTTAGAAATGACATGAACATCAATATCAAAAAACGAAATAATCCTACACAATCATTTATTTTCCAAACAAAACAATTGGCCGGTTGTTTGAAGAAAAGTGTTCTTAATTGAAGATTCAATACAGTTTTCATATAATGAGGAGCTTATATAAATATGGCGAATTGTTTTGTTAGAACAACATAATAGTTTGGTGCATTTATACCTCATGAATACTTTATACACATAGACCAAAAGTATTTTACAAACAAAGCTTTTCGCTGACTTATTGAATTTGAAATCATTTTACAGTTGAACTGTCAAATTAAAATGAACTAGAACAAGGGAAGTATAAAATTGTTGCGGATAATAGCGGAAACAATTTACTTCAATCAGAATCACTGCTGTGTGTATCCACTTTAACAGAATCACTCTGACAGCCCTGCCAGCAACATTTAATATTATTATTATTACCACAGCAGTTTCTTATCATTACGCATTATCATTTTTATCATCATATTATGAACAGTAGGGGTGCTATACCTACTTATGCATGCAGTATGCACAAATCACCCAGAGCATATTTCTTTAAAGCTTTAACAAACTGACCCAAAATATAAATAGGAACGTCAGTGTCCTGTTTTGAGTTTTGCATGGTAGCTACATACTTATATAGGTTTTAATAACTAGCTAAAGTCATCAACAACTACAATTACGCGTACCAACATCTGTGTCACTTGCAACTCTAATAAATCTACTTTTTTATTATTTAAACATTTAAGTATTCCGTAAATATCATTAAATTATTAACAGGTATATCAAAATGTTCACATGTATTTTCATATTATTTTCATAATATGAAAATATGAAAATATGTTTTGCATGAGGCTTTTCAAGGAAAGCTTGGTTGTACGTACCTGTATAAAAAACCAGTGATTTTTCTTCGCTCAAACAAACTTTTAGACTTGGGTAAATATTTTACTGCATACTATAGTCAGGTAATACTCCTAACATCTTTCTAGAGTTGTAAAGAAATAATTTTAATTAAAGGGCTGACTTTACTGCATCTATCTTAAGACACTCAAATCATTACCGTCTCATGAAACCTCGCTCAATTTTAAATTTGACAACTAAATAATTTAAAATGCCGAGACACTGATAGAAACAATCGAGAGAATGAATAAACCTTTAACAGAAATTGTATGTTCTTAGAAAATTTGACAATGAACATTTAAGCGTTTTCTCCTACATTTGCAAATACATGGAAATGAAGGCAAGTTGATGATTTTCATCAGGTTTAAAGCATTTTTGAATTTGTGTTTGCACAACTTTGGTTGTACTAAAAGCAAATTGAGTGTGGTTACGGAAAATTGTTCCTACACTACGAAGTACATTACTTATAGAGCAGACTGCGGAAGATAGTAATGGCGAAGGAAAGGAGCGACAACAGGAAATTGTTACCAAAAATGTTTATTGCGCTTCACATAATATAAACTTTGATTGACTCTACGTTTTCTCACATTTGCCATTCAAGTTGAAAAGTCCGGTGCGCCTAAAGTCTTTTATTTGACAACACAGTTATTTTTCAATACTACACTCAGCAAAAAAAACGCAACGTCGAGTCGCATCGTATCAACTCTAAATAAAATATACATACAAAGCAATGTGTACAAGCTTAAAAGTGCACATTTAAAATGCTCACTCAGTTATAGGTAAGTAAATAGAAGTGTGTGCCCAGGTATTTATTATATTGGCAAACGAGTATGACATACAGACATGTTTTTATAATAAAGGCCTTGTTGTATCTGCATATTATGCTTGTACAGTGACAGAAAGTATGGAGAGGAGTATTGAAATGTAAATATGCTACTAGATTGTTGTTTACTGTTGATTTGGTTGCTTAGTCGTCCTGCTCGTCCTCCTCCTTGTATTTTCTAAGGCAAGATTATTATTATTATTTTATATCCAACAATTCATTTTGCCTTCCTACCTCCGCTCTGTTTCCAAGTTTGCAATAAAGAAAAGGCATGGACGGACAAACCTCCTTTAGGGCTATATCTGTTTTTAATAATGCAATAATATAATGTGCCTCAATAAGATTATATTACTTTACTCCTACTACGAGATAGCAGATAGCTACACACGTACAACACCAGTCTGATATTGAGCGAGTCTGTTCTTCTGCTTTAGTATTTAATAGTGTTCTTCTTCGTCAGTCCGTTGAATAAGTTGATTTGAGTAAAGCCATGTAAAGTGGAAGATAGGATAGTTAGATACACACCATGTCGTTACGTGGGTATTTAAATAAATGGACTCTGAATAATGGCTTAACAATGACTGTATGATACAATCAAACTGTGAATGGAGAATGTAAGTTCGCACGCTCCCTGTTCTCATGGAATTCACAATGCAACCCTCTCTCTCAAATCCAATTCTTTTCTTCGTATTTTACTTCACTTTATCATTTACTTGCTTGTTACTTTATTGCCATTCCTATCTATATAATATCTCCTTTTGTTAGTCGAGTACTGCACTACACACAACTTGTACGTACACATCACACATATACCTACGCGTGCATGCACTATATAGGACGGACTTTAATGTTTAAACGAGTTGCGTTTAAAACCCTTTGCTCTGCTTTTGATTACCCTCTGCTACTTAGATTATATTATTATTATTATCATACTTATTCTTATTCTTATTATCATTCTTAGTTTGCTAACTCTGCTCACCCACTCATTTTGCTCAAACTTTTGTGTAATCCCATTTCTAAGATTATAATCATGTGCATAACAACATGCATCATCTAAGAGTATCAACTCAAATTACCAAAAAAACAGATCAGTCAATCACTCTCGTCTCAAACTAATGTAAGTAATATGTAATGCTATGGATTTTCAAAACTGTCTGTATTTTAAAATAATTTATTTGTCCATGTACTGTGTCGCAATAATTATTCCGGAAGATACTAGACTACAATATTATAGTCTTATTAACAGATAATGGAAATCGAAAAATAACAGCGAAATTAGAGTAATAGTGAGATAATGGATGAGAAATGAGTGTGTTTTGCCAAATGTATGACTTAAAATGGAATGTTTAATTGTTTACCCGCAATCAGAATGTAATGATAATCTTTAATATACTGACAAAACTACATACAATAACTTTGCCGAACATTTTTACTTAGTTGCAGTTGCAGGCGTATTCTTTAACTGAATTTAAAGGTGTTTCTTACAGTTTACAAAACACCTTCAAACTTTTACATTTTTGCCTCCTTAACATATACTGTGATGTTTACGATCTTATGGCAAGTTATGAGTATAAAGGTTAAAAGGGTCTCGTATATTACTATTTTTGTAAAATCCTT
Organism: Pogonognathellus longicornis; assembly: GCA_034694085.1. Classification (NCBI taxonomy): domain Eukaryota; kingdom Metazoa; phylum Arthropoda; class Collembola; order Entomobryomorpha; family Tomoceridae; genus Pogonognathellus; species Pogonognathellus longicornis. The sequence continues at coordinate 42,393 of JAQFYB010000797.1, forward strand.
GATTCATATTCATACGCACTCATTTGTTAATGTTACTGTGGTTAATTTCACTCGTAATTTCAAGCTATTATTGTTGACCTATACGCAAACTTTATATCGATATAAGAAATTCCATAAGCAAATAGGTATCGACTGTAAAAAGCTATAAAATTAGCGAGCTAAAAAAATTGTAGCGACTGACTTGAATAACTCATTAATAATATTATAGACAGTACAAGGTTGAATCAAATGACTTGTGTAAAGGTACTATTTGTATATCTTACGTTTAGAAACTTTGTATTATAATACCATGGCTAGAATATTAATAATAATTGTAAAGTGCAATGACGAGAGAATGTAGTCAAAGCAGAAATAGAAGGAATCATGACAAGAAATGGGTATGTGTATATGTTAGGTACTTTGCTTACTAAATATCGAATGTCTTGTTTTGATATAATTTGTTGTTTAGCCGTCTATAAAATTATCTTTTCTGAGGTAAATACATGTAATAATTAATAATAAGAATACTCCACCGCTGTGTTTGCAAGTACGAAATGCAATACGTAGCTATATAATGTTGTTGTACACAGATAACATTTCAATGTGATGGCATTAAAATAATATAATCCTTATTCTATGTTAGTCAGTGAACTTACAATGAATATAATATTATAACGTTCATGAAGGTTTTCCAAAGCTTGGAAATTCCCAGTATGATAATGCTGCGTAATATTCTTGCTTGTTTTCTAGATGCTCAAGACGAGCATTGAATGAAAACGTGTGCCAATTAATTTAACTGGCTAAGTACAGTCCGCATTCTGCAAATGCTTACATACAATACACATTTTGCGCATCAAATATGATTGAAAGAACTTATTTTGTTGCGTGTATCCCGACCGACACAAATTCAGTTTTCATGACGGCAATGCCATCACTAGTATTGGCAGCGTACCGGCAAAGCAG
>JAQFYB010000798.1:0-43312 GCA_034694085.1 Pogonognathellus longicornis
CTCCTAGGCTCTTTCCCATGTATTATCCGCTTTCCTGTCTTTCATGCATGGCTAAGAAGTGGCTCCACCACTTAATTAAATGGATACTTAGACATACGATACCTATTTGAATAAGATACCTATTTACTAAATTACTGAGGCATTAATAGCAGTATATAATTCCTAATGACCTGAATGTGAGTAGAAAATTGAGGGTTCCTCCAAAGCTGTGTGTATTGTATGAAACACAATACTATTCGTGGAATATTGAAAGCACACACCATCATTATGCAAAATAGTGTTTCAATTATAGGATCCGACACCCGCCCCTTATAATAGTCCTTTCGAATTCTGTGGAATATTACCTTTTAAGTATTTATTACATACCTAGGTTGATGATGGGTAGAACCACGAAAGTAAATAACGCACGTTCTTTGAAGATTGGTTGTCACATTTCATTACGTACTTATCTAAGCCAATTTATTGTCATTACTTTATGTGTTAATGTTGAATGTGCTAAAGAATCCATTACCAATAACTCATTTTTAGTGGGAATTGTTTGGTAACACATGAGGAATAATAGTGAGATCATAAACAAGCATTAAAGTAGAAAATCGGGAACTTGGTTGTGCTTTTTGCTATAACATGCATGGGGCTATTCCGTCCGCAACTATATGTGGACCTTAAAGTATGATAAAATACGATTGCTAACCACTTTATACCACTTCCTTTTGCAAGTCTATGCTATTATAGACGTTTTATAGGATACGCATTAAGGTCATAATTAGAGCAGGCTGCAGTAAGCATCAATTTTGTGTCATAAACATCAAAGCCATCGTAACGTAATCTCTACTGCGAGTCTAGTAAACTAAATAAAACCAACCTACTTTCTCTCCATTCGCACCATCAAAGAAAATTCATTGCACTATGATGTTGTTGGTAGTATTGTTTAATTTTAGTGATGAGAGCGGCATGGTTTGGTGTAGGGATTCTGTAAGTGTAGCAAAGCAAGGAAAGCATCTGACTCATGTAAATTCGTCCTATTCACAAAGTTGGAATTTGTGTCTGTGGCTGGGCTCTGAGCCTTATATTGTACAGCTACCCAGAGAATTTTCAATTGCTCGTTTTTGTTGAATAAAGTAGAGCGACAGTTTTCATTAGGACGACCTATTACAGTCAAAGCAATGTCCATTTTCTACATTTTGCTATTGTAATGGAAAGGAACCTACGGAAATTACCAAGTCATGGTAAGTAATGACATTGTTCCGAAAAAGAGATGACATTTGGATGGTTGTGATTAGATCATCAGAACAGTCATCACAGGAAGTCAATAGGGGAAATAACAAACCAACGACAGGAAGCCTATTGCTTTCCGTATCTTTTCCCCATTGTTTTCCCCATCTCAAGTCTACTTTGCTTGAATTGTCGTAGTTAGTGTCAAGACACGATTTAACATCATGATTTACCAATATTATTAACCAAGATGTTAAATATCTCGTCTTCTGTGTTCTTTGGCACTAAAAACACTGACAACTTCATTGTATTTTATGTGGGTTGGGTTTCTGGCGCGACTGGAGAATACTACACATACACATCGTAAATAATGCGTAAAACTACCATAATATTGTACTTGTACGGAAATACTAGACTGAAAGTGTAGGTACTTGAATCTAAATGTATATATTTTTACTGTATATATATACAGCAAAAATAAAGATGATTCAAGACGATGAGACAATAAACTTGATGTTATATCTTGCACAATAAGCCATCGGAAGGCCACACAATACAACACAACACAACAAAGAGTCATATAGGGCAATAATAAAGCTTACACACAAAAGCGAACACAGCAAGAATGATGAAAAGAGAGATTAGATTTCCCAATCTCACCATTCTACTCTTCATATCAACTACCAGAACTGTAATATTCACTATTCACTCAGTTAATATTCTTCTTCACAGTTCTCATTTTATTTATGTATTCTCCTTTCCAGCTTACAATTGTTTAAAATAGTTATTTGTTCAGTTCATGTGTATGTATTGTGCACTGCAACGTTCATAAACACCGAATTCACACTGACTTTTATACAGTAGATAAGTAATAGAATAAGGAACCTGTGTTAATCTCAATCATATTTGTAGTCATGATTTGTATTTAATTTTTTATACTTCTCAATATAAGGCCATTTCCACTTAGGGAAGTTGGCCCTTAGTGGTGGGCCACTTAGGGACACGATTCATCTCTTTCTGGGGAGACTACTTTTTTGAGGATTTTAGTCAGTCTTTACCTCGAAGATATACCCCGTACTTTCACCGAGCCAAGTATACCCCTACATCTCTCCCCGTCGGTGAGACACGAAGCCCAGACTTTGCTAAGCAGCAATGGGTGATGGTGATGCTACCCATGCAATGCATGAGACCCGGAGGCAGAGATTAAATTTGGTTATAATTGTTATATGAAACCTTAGGTCAATAGTATTACATGCCAGTCAAGTAAACGTTCTATACTTATGCCCGACTCCTCCTAATTTCTATTTATTCAAGTGTTTACATTTTATCATAGTAAATATAGGTAGCTTAGTAGCTTTGCTTCGTTTAATAATAAATTTAATGTTCAATTTTGAAAATTGTTTAAACCTATATGCATATCTGTATATTGGTGATGCATTTATTGCATTAAATTTAAGTAATTAAGTAATTTTCAATACATATCGATATTATCGATTCAATAAATCGCCATTTATTTGTGCCATTAAATGTTCATGTATCGATTCGATGCACCTACCTACTATCTTCCAGCCTACCTTTACAAAAATCAGAAATCCAACATTTCGAATCAAACTAGCACTGAAAATTTACTATTGCATTGCCATAAACGTCAATTAGAGGCTAGTAACAAAAATGAATTTGTTAATAAGAATTCTCGAATTCCTTTTCAGGTATTATTGCTAAAAAATGTCATGTTGGTGTAAGAAGTTGAAGAGAAATTCGTGTTATTTCAAAACACAAATTGATAGGGGTTTACTAATATTTTCCTACAATAAATTAAAATTCTTGATATTGCGTCACACTACGAAGATGAGTAAAACCTATAGGCACTTAAGCTATTCCGGTTATTGCTTCGTAGGTATCAAAATAATTGGAAGGAGGAACTCCGAATTTTATTCACCGAATAACAAGTGTGCCAGACTTCGTTTTATATAGCTTAGTTATAACTATTCTGTAAAAAGTGTAAGAGACATGTCACAAAATTACTATTGGGAAGGGTTCCTTAATTAGAAGTTTCTATTCTAGTAATGACGTAAATACATATGAGACAAAACTTTTGTGCAAACTGAAGCAGTGATTGTGAGTATAATTAGTTGTTTGGACTTAATCCTTATAAAAGTAAAGGAGTGATGCATTACTATAACTTTCAAAATCCATATTATGTTGTATTGATTAAACCAAAGGGGAACTGAATGAATATTGTAGCAAAAAACAATCAAACAATGTTTATTATTAGTTTGAGTATGCCAGGAAGAGTCTCTCTCTCAAATGACTTTGTATGCATAGTACATATTAATTGCTAGGGTAGGATATTAAATATCATTCTGAAAGTCAATATATATATTTAATTAGCAATTTGTTGACTCTTACTCACTACTTGTGTATTGTTCAAATACGATATGGAGTCTATTAATTAATAACTACACACGCAGTAGAGCGATAAAAGTAAAATTGGCTGTGCAAGTAGAATTTTATATAATGATAAGCTCTGAAATTTATTCTCCATTCTATTATACTTAACTGCGTAGAATACGTATAGAACACCCCATGGAGGTTTTATTAGCTTAGAGTTGTATTTTGATGTTATAAAAGTTATATTACACACTGTACATTATAGCTATACCATTATGTCCATTTGTTTAATTCAGAGCGAGTAATTCTGTTTGCAGAAATTGTTGTGATATAGTAGTTTCTTTCGCCGAATTAGTTTCATTCAGCTATTGTTAAAATGTAAAATATAAACCACTCTGCCTATACATAATAGTAATGGTAGCATTTAACTTGTAAAGATTTTATTTGAATTTTAACTCACAATAATTGCTTTGATCCCCACGCCTACATATAATATATTAGTTACATGTTCCTTTGTATGTTGGGGAATATGTATGCAGCTGGAGTCTTTTACAACTGAATTTATCGCATTCTTTTGAAAGAGTGCAATAATTTTGCTAGAGCAGAATATTGTGGACATACATATAGATACATACTACATACGTATGATATGAAATTGGGCCATTATATGCAGTGTAGCATATACAATAAAGTATGTAGAGTGAAATCAGAAGAATAAGTAAAACAGTGCAGTATTGTGACTCTAAAATGAATTGTGCTTGAGTTGGGCTATCTATTAAAGTAAGTGTAGTGTAGCATATCATATAACACATACAACTCAACTCAGCAGTAAAACTTGAAATGCCATTTCGAGCATTGCCAGAATACAAATACATAATAGGAATTCATAGTATAATAACTATAGGCTCCCAGTCAGTCTTTCTTTTAGTAAATGTTCCAGAATCCTTCCATTCTGTTGTCAAGTATAATTCCTTTGCAGTTAAGTAAAGTTTAAATGAAAGTTGTGCGAAGAAAGATTTTCACTGAAGATAATGTTCGTTGCCTATCACCAATGCATCCTCATGCGCCTATAGCTACCTAACTTTCCTCCAATGTAATGTAAGTCATAGCCATAGCTAATGCTGACAGTATATTTCCCTCAAGTACTACTCCAACTACAACTACAACTATTGCCACAGCAATCTCTACAACCACGCCAAACCCAACCAAGAGACTTCTTTTTGTTTGACACGACTTTGGATTATTATATAAAGTAAAAAAGTCTGCCGTAATAATGTATTCAATTCAAATTTAGGGTTCATGCAAGAATTTCAGCATCTATTTGACTACCAACTTCACTCAGCCTATGTGTACCTAAACACAAAAAGTTCTCATATACACAGAATATAAACATGAACACCGCCAGAAAGCAAATACGAAGAATTTGTCGTGTCTTAGTCGCTCTAAATTGTAGTGGAATGCGAATTGTGCTGGTGCTCCTTCACTCCATCCACACACAGACACACACATACACACACTCTGTACATAGATATATGTAAGTCGTGAAATGGAAAAGAGAAATTGTACTGAGAGGATTTATTCGTTTTGCCTGCTTCCAAGAATGAAAATGACAAAGGCAAGGCAAACCAAAGAATACGACGAGACGAGGACGAAGCTAGCAGCAGTGCAGTGATGAGAAGCTGCTCTTATGCCGTGGCTACGCCAGATATCCACTATCTTCTTTACATTACATTTCATTGTACACTCTTTCTCTCTCTAACTCTCTCTGTCTCTCTTTCTTCATGTAAAAGTATAGAATGTACGTAGTGCGTGTACTCAAAAACTGAGCAGCAGCAGCAAAGTCAGAATAGTCAGGGACAAGATTCCAACCAGAACACGATGAAAGATGGGAATAACGGCTTTAGTCAGAGAACGCTCTTTTGCGGGCCTTGCACACACAGAAGAAGTAAGTAGTGGGAGTGGGAATGTCATCTGTACAATGTCATCATATTAGTAGCTTTTTCTAAAAACTTTGCTGTTATTTGTACTCTGCACTTTATACAGGAAACCACACACACACTCATCGCAACTCTCAAAACTTCTCCACGCGTGTTCACTCACCGGAGAAACCAGCTGTATGTAACTCTAACACACAAACACACTTGCTATTTTTTAATCTCTAGCAGAGGCTTGTTGTTTTGCGTGCCATACACACGCGTCTTGTGTTGTACGCTACAGTAAAAACATTGTAAAAAATACGACACACATGTGAGCGGATATTATTATTTTTTACAGCCGGCTCAAACTCTATTTGTCTTTCCCTTTCCTTGACTTGTTAAAAGCAATTCCATCATGCAGATTTAAAACTACTATGACATTTCTTCATCTCATTTATCTTTGTATGTATCTGTATGTAGTATAGAATTTCTCTGTTTCTGTTTAGCAAGCATTATCAGATCTTTTTAAGGTGTGATGCACGTTTATCTCCAGTTTAACTTTCGACATAAAAACATCACACTGCTCAAATGACAACCAAAAAACAGTTAAGACTAGGTCAATCTTTCCAAGTATAAACTTTCTCCTTCAAGCCCTATATTTGCTATGAACTCCTAAAAACTATGTAGGTATAAACCTAGTAATATACCTACTTACTGATACAATATGAGAAAGACTCTCGTGAAAAATAAAGACAAAGGAAAGGAGTTTGGTAGGAGAAAAGCGAGTAATAATATATAGCACAGTAGTGCTGCTCGTATTTGCTAAGTTTCCCTTAAGGTAAGTACCTAAGTAAGTATTGTTATAACAATGCCCTACACTTCTATAGAAAGCAATGTTTTTACTACATGCATTTTATCACAGTATACCCTTAGATGTATGTATTTGTATATAAATTACACGATTATATATTATACGTATAAAAGCTGTACACACATATAGTAGATGTATTTTACACAGGCATTTCAGAAAAGTATATTTTATAGTGAAAGGGTCTTTAGATTTATAAATGGAGTATAAAAGCGAGGGAAGGTTTAGAGTACACTGGAAGGGAACTGGATCCTGGACATTCTTATAGCACATTGTTGTAGAGTGTAGGCAAGAAGCCCGCATGTCTCTTTAGAATAGCGGATGGAGCTCTGTCTCTCTTTCTCCGTGTATACTCTCCAGGACTTTCTGTGCCATATAGTGCATCGCAATGCTGGAGTGGCGAGGCAGGAGCACAGCAGCGTTTACATGTAAGCCAGTTCAGTTTAAGCAACTTGTGTCTGGAGAAAGGAATGAAAGAGTGAAACCCACACTGCTTCTTGCTACACACTACACACTGGCGTCGTATTTGAGACTACTACTACTCCTACTCCTGGAGAACCAAGCCAATTCAAGTCGGCAACTGAACTGACTGAACTCACATTACATACTGCAGACTTTGGAAAAGAGGAATGGTTCCTAACATTGCTAAGCTGTCCGTATACGCAGTTCGGATCTTTCCTTCTCTCTCGCAACGTGCTATACAGAATACAGATACTACAATGTGTAGTGTAATACATAAGTGTATACGCTTTGGCTAGGACTTGCACTATGTTGGTACACTATGAGTATTTGTAGGTACCAGCTGTAGTCCGTCCAAGCTACTCTTTACAACTATGTGCACTCGTAAGTACCTATAGACAGTACCTATAGAGTTCTGCATACTTAGATACATACATAGTGTCTGTATAAGTATGTACGTAGTAAATGTATGTATGTACTTTGTATGTAGTCGTAGGAGTAGGTATGTAGTTGTACGTTGGTTTTGGCTAGTATTATGTATAAGTATTAGTATGTAGGTAGTTGTTCTATGGAGTGAAAGTAGTATAGGTATAAGTTTGCAGTGCAAGACATACATTGTGTGCAGTTTGTATTTCTTCTATCTCGTTCACATCTTGAATGTGTTTTACTACGTTTCTTTTCTTGACTCTTTTTCTTTTAGTTTAGTTTATGTAGAAGAGTGTAGTAAGGCGAAGTGTTGTATAGTGGAAGTACTAGGAGGCTAGAGTGTGTTATATTATGTAAGGCATGGGGATGGTTAGTTTATAGTTTGTGTGTGTAGAGTGTAGTGTTGGTGTTATATCATATGATAAGATGAGTGTTGGGAGTAGGAGTGTAGGAGTGGGCTATATATAAGGATTGGCATGTGCCTGGTGCGGTGTGGTCTAGTAGTCTAGTGCTAGTCTGGCTGGTGATGCAAGTTGGGTGTCCACAGCTTCTGCTCCCGTCTTTAGCTCTAAAATCACATGCAGAGCAAGTAGTGCTGGAGAATATAGATCTGTCGTTGGAGGCTCCCGCATCCTCTCCACTGCAAAGGCTCGTCTTGCCTCCACATCCTATCCACATTCAACATCCACAATACAATTTCCCGTCTTTCCCTCTCCGTCTCTCTCTTTGGCTCTTTCTGACTTTGTCCGTGTTCTATATTTCACTTGCACTCTGTGTCTCACTTGACGCGGTTCTATTAGCACTCCTCCGTGTACCTATCACACACAACATACACTCACTCGATCTTCGCTGTACTCTCACTCTCGCTTTTCTCAAAAGCCAAGTCAAGAATACACAATATATCCAAGGGGGAAATCTACCTTTAGTTAACAAAAACTCGAGTTCATACAGAAGAGTCTCACTAATACTTAAGATAACTTGGATTGACTTGACTCATCTCTCGTTCTCTGCAGAAAGGACGTAATGCAAATCTATAAATATAAATTGAAGTGAGTGAAAGAAAGTCAGGGAAAGAGTGAAAGTGAGAAGAGAGAGATACTTTACAGCTTTGAGTGTCACACAATTCCAAGTAACAAACGATACACAGGCGAAAATACATACATACATTGAAACTTTGGCTCGAGCTGTCTTTGTCGTCAATTGAACAATATTATTCTATTTGATTCAATTTCAACATAAGCTAAATTGTCACAGTTACATTGCTCGAGTGTGTCACTGGAAGTTATAAAGCCACCACCAGCTAAAACAATTCCAATTTCTTAGATGCGCTCTGCCGCTCGGGAGAATTCAGTTCAACGCACATTGACTAAACAAGGCAATGATAGCCAGCCTCGTTCTCAGTCCTCTTTTTCTATGGTGACTTTGAGAAACTTTCGTATATTTGCATAAAAGGAAAATCCTTTACACAGCTTCTTTACAAAGAAAACCCCAAAGTCATCACACAATAGGTATACTAATATTAATCTAGTAAAGTTCACTCTTTGAATTGAATATTCAATTAAAACTACGACAAACAACAGCTGTCACTGTACTTTCCACACCACCTTTTTTGTACAAAATAACTATTCAACTAATTACTCTAAAACCAACATACTACTCCCGTCTATTACTAATTAATTGTGATCCTTTTCACACACATACCTAAAGCTCCCTTTGCAAAACTCAAAAATACCCGAACGGCAAAGATTAAAGAATAAACTGTTAGTCTATATAGATGGAACGAAGGATTTACTACTAAAAGCACCTAATTGTATTTCACGAGTGTTCTGAACACATTTCCGAGAAAGTTCCATTCACGTGCAATGCAATTCATACAAATCTTGTGTACGTATGAACTATGATGAAGGTTAACCAAATTCCTTTATACGGATTTCGTGTTGCATGAGCTGTGAATTGTAACAAACCCAAAGAGAGCAATTTTCTCTCTTATGAAGGTGCAAGTGACAGAACTCGTTGTGACGTTTAGCACTATATTAAGCTGTCTGATTTAGGGGATTTGATGAGGTGCAAAGTAAGTTCGGGACATAAAATAAGCTCTGCGTGATTTTATTACCACCTTGTGTAGCTCACACACTCGTGGCTGGCAAGGCAAGTTAGTGTTATTATAACAGGGAAAATTCTTCCACCCATTGCGGTAACTATCAACTATCTATAATATAAATATATAGGTACTTCCCCATTCCCCTTCAAAACACTACTCCTACTACTACCACAGTATTCGTGTTGTGATATCACCTTGGCACAGCAAGTCGTATTTAACTTAACTCAGACAGACACTACACATTTGGAAAGTACAATATAAGTATCGACAAGTGTAGCTTTATAGGAATTGTGTTAAAATTCTGTAGCTCACTGCAAATAAAGCTGAAGAGTACAGAACAGAGCATGCCATTCAGCATTTACCATCAAATCAAAATAACTCTGGAATCGCATCTCCAGTACCTACTGCCATTTCACATCCCCCTTCTTCAACTCCTATATAACTTCAACTGGTGTGAGTGAAACATACTTTGCTAAACTGCTGACGCTGCTGACCCGTCGAAAATAAAGTCTTTTCTACACACTTTCCTTTTATACACAACAGTTTCCCTCTGTAAAGACTGGACATAAATGCTCGATTGCAGTGTAGTGTAAATGTATTGTACTGTTCCACTCTGCCATACTCTACTAAATACTATTACGTACTTTTACTATCTTGTTGTGTTTACATGAGAGAAGACTTGTGTGTGAAAATCGATTTATTTTAAGCTGCGGTCCCGTCTGCTCGTGTTCTCTCTCCTTTTTCTACAGTGGCCTCTGTCTCTCTCTTCTCCTTGGATCTCACTTGAAGCAGCACAAAAGAAGAGAGAGAAAGACGTTTTAAGGCTGTTGATTGCTTACACACAAACCATACTTCTTTGTAAAGAAGAAATAAAGTTGTTTCCTAAGACTCTAACTCTATTCAAGCCGTCACAACAAGGTATGTCTATCAGACGCACGTAATCTCCAATATCATTTCCCTATAATGCACCCCGATCCACTTCAATCTATTATTCCCATCTATCCTCTTCAATTATCCCAAGAGTCTACTAATGATGACGTTCCTATTACTATGTCTTCCTTTATACAATATCCTGTCTTTTCAATCTTGTAGTTCATAGTAGCTATCACTATCTTTCTTCCTATCACTCATAATGCACAAAAAAATCATAACATAATACTAGCATAGTACAGATATACAATGCACTCCAAAAATCTGGAAGTGCCTTATTCTTCTTATGTCTTAGAACAAAAATGTGATTCCGTTTGGTAAAGCTAAAGAAAATATGAAAAAGCGCTGACAAAGCCTTATTTTTATTATTTGGCCGACCTAGTTTTTTAATTTTGCTTTGACATTCTTGTTTGCATTATTTCCATACGTATATTATTCACATTTGAACCAGGCAAGTAGAATAGTAACATAATTGGTAGGTATAAAGCAAAATCTGTATACAGTCTGTATAGCAAGATTTACATTGAAAAAGGTAGGAGCACTACATAGAAGCATTCAAGGATACGATTGCATAATTTTAAAAATAGTAGTGTGTATGTATCAAACAAGAAACGTAATACATATTATGCATTGTAAACACTCTGTGTATAATGTATAGTAATTCTTTGAGGGTATAAGGTTGGTAGGTGGGTAAAGTATCCACAGAGGAGAATACAAGATTTGAGAGATGAGATTGGCAGGGGAGAAATATATCACTTGCCATTCCGTGCTATCCTATCGCATCACATCATAAGAATGCAACGCTAAATAAGACATGAAAATATGAATATGAAATTCAAAGATGAAGTGATGAGAATATAAGGGAGATATAGTGTTCTTCTACATTCACCTTTTATAGTGTGTGCATCTCATCTCTTTGTTCAGTCCTATTTACTTGTGAGAAAGTCGGAGTACAAAGCTTGGAGGAGTCTGTGTAGTTGTCACTTAGTATGGATGTTACAATGGCAACTTAGCTTTTTCTTTTCAGAGCAAAACAGGAGGTTGGATGTTGGATGCAAGAAAATGGGAAAATGAAAATGCTAACCTTTTGAAGATCGTATTTCTTGGCGAAATTGAGTCGCATTCTATAAGGATATTCTTCTTGTGTCGTTCGTTGTCGCCTGTGTGTTATGTGCTGTCGCCTGCGTAGTTTATGTGTGTCTTCCTACGTAACTAAATATATGGCTATTTATAAAATATTACATTCATGCCTGCAGAGTCTAACTTTGTGTAAAACTTTGTAGGTGCAGAATTTGTAGTGGGAATGTACTTATTGTTATGAAGTTCTATATTCTATAGTATGGTGTAGCAACTTTCTTGTTGGCCTTTCTGAAATACAATACAGTACACAATGCACTTGATAGCAATGTACTATCTGTATATAGAGTCACCAGTTTGCTTTTCTTGCAAAATCTTAGTTCTTAGTACATAGTAAGTATGCACATACATGTTCTAACGGATTATTTGTCTTCTATTCAGTCGCTCTGTGTATTAACTTTAACGAGGTTTGATTCTGACGTGAATTCATGCGAAAAGAAGAGATCTGACTCTGCGACTATTACAACATACAATAAACCTTTGTGTTACTACATCAAAAAGGAATAAGCAGTTCCCATGAAATAAGTAGGTTTATTTTATACTGTAACATGGCAAAAAGCATTTAGCTTTAAGAGTATAGAAAACCATTCGACAGTAACCGGCTCATTATAATTTCTATTTTGTTCGTGTATTCAATCACATGAATGTTTTGCTCATCTTTCTAAGTTTGCTCTATTTCCATTCATGCACAACTTTTTAACATTTAAGTAGTTATCAATGGGTTCTTTACGGGCATCATTAGTTGCCAATTGTGCTGATCAAAGAACACATTATATTATTATACAGAAAGATGATGATACTTTAAACATAATACTTGTTACTTGTTAGCCTAAGTGTCTACTTCATGGAATATGTACACAATACACTATAATTTATGAAAATATTTTTAGAACAGCCTAACAATGTAGTATACTTACTTATTTACAGAGCATAGCTAATTTAGTCGTAGGAAATGCAAAGTTTCCAAGTTAAAGATATTTGTTGTTCCCTGTCAATACACAAACATACTACTTATATGTATAAAGAGTCCGGCTTTAGATGAAAGTTTGAATCTTATGTTTATTCTCAAGTGGCTTGAATTTGGAAGATGACAAGTGGAGCATGAGGAAGAAGGAAGGATGTAGAATAAACACATGCAGAGACTTGGAAATATTTACGTAAACTGTATATGAAGCAGAGTAGATAACGCACGAAAAGTTTTATTTAACAGTCTGTGAGACATCCTGAGAAACCACTTTAATACGTGAGCGAATAGTTATGGATAAAAGAGAAAGAGTTTTTGTCAACCAGTTTGTTTTTCTGCTTGTAGAATTATCATTCCTTCAAAGTTGGGCTGTTCAGATCTAAAATAGCAGCATTAGCCATTCAATATTACATCAGTTGTGCATGTTAGATATGTGAACTACAAGGTATACCTACTACTTATTCAAACTGTATAAGCCCTTTGTTAATGTATGTAGTGTAGGACAAGTATTCAAGTATCCGAGACTATTGATTTTAAAAGTTGAAGAATAGTTCTTAGTAACGTGGTATCACAAATTACAAAGACCTGACATTTGACGAAAGTTTCATTGGTTGGTAATAAGTAATTGAAAGCTCTTCTCTTCTTTCATTCAAACTCCCAGGATTCAAAATAAGTCGTCTCGAATCGTTGTTGGGTAGGGATAACAGTAAATACTACACTTTGTCAGTGTAATATTACTGGGAATGAACGAGTTCTTGGAATTCAGTGCTTTAGAGAAAATGAATAGTAGAAGAAAAGGTAGAGAGTTGGGAAAAGCAGTGAAATGAAGAGATAGAGTTCTAAAAAACTGATAGTTGCATCCTTTATAATCTACTTCTGGTTCGAATAAGAATAATATGAATGAATGAACGAATGCCAAGAGATAAATGGAAGCTGGATTCCTTTTCCACTTTATTCCTCACTTGAGCCATCCAGGCTTCATCATATCAAATGATAGTCATTTTTCACATCATATAGATACATATAAACTACAACCAACACATACATACATGTCTTATACACACTCTCTGTTTATAACCGAACTGTGAGAAAGTACCCAGCTCATCTCCTACAACAGTACCTACATGAAGTTTCACAGTGAAATATTATACAGTGAATCACCCGTACACGTCTACTCATTGGCTACCTTATATATACTCCCAACACCAGAAACGTCTCCAATTTTTTATGCATAGAAATTTTGATCTACTTGGAATTACAACCACAACACCACCTTTGCCTTTACCTTAGCTAGTCATGCATAAAATATATAGTAGTTTTTGTTTAATAATATCCCGTCAAATTTTCATGACTGCTTGATTTGATACTCTTCAAACCACTTGACTGAGTGAATCACAATAAAATATTCCAGAATTCAAATTAATGCAATTTATGAACGAGACAGTTGCGTGTGTCAATAGTAGAACAGTTCTGCTGTAGTAGAACTCTAACTAAAAGGCTTTCCCTGTGAAGATTTCCGTAGTAGCTTTGTCAAAGAAACATTTGTTGTAAACATGGAGTAAAATACTCGTAAAGTTAATGCTCAAGTGCTTCCTGCAAAAACTTACGCATATATCATTCATTCAACAATACTCATAATATTTGTACATTATTAATATAGAATTGTCAAACTGTTATGTTTGTGTGTCAAAGCGAAAAGTAATATATTTAAGTAGGTAGTAAGAGCATTGTGCTGGCAGTGAATTAAGTGTTTCCTTCTTGTGTGCACGTGTGGGTTTTGCTGGTTTTATTTAGTTATAGTATATGGAGCAATATTATTATTGTGTATAAAGCTCATAGTATGTCATCAGAAGCCACTGATGCGTTAAGAGATCGTATACCACATATGAGCTACTTATTACATGACTATATGGAGTGTGTGTCGAACATAGTGGTATACGATATTAACAAAATAAATCTGACATATATGCTTAGGTATGCTCATTGTGTATTATATAAGTACATACCTAGGTTGACAGAATTGTATTGCCTAAAAGAAAACAGTGACAATTGAACTTGACTACAACCACCACGAGTCACTTAACGGCTTTCATTTCTTTGAAGCTTTATCTATGACTGTGAGTAGTAATTTCTGAGTGTGTGTGCTTATGTGTCAGTGACATTCTCTTTGATGTTGGATAAGTGATATAGACAAGTTCTGCCTGGAAGACTGTTAGGGTACACAACATTTTCGACTTTAGAAAAGTATCATTTAACGTACGAACAACATTAGCTTGGTTATAGTGCAGAATGTAGTTCTGTCGTGAAAAATATCTGTGACTCATGTCGTAACTTGACTTGAGCTGACTCCGGCTAACTTGACTTTTCTCGGCAGACTCCACTTTCACCATTCCCTGTGTCTATGTCGAGTCAGCATTTTCTTGGTCAGGTCATTTTAGGCCATTATGTCCGCATAATCGTACGTAAGTGTACACAGTACACAAGTAAAAGGAGAGGAAGGCCACCTACTCACCTAAAACCATTCAGCCACTTGGGACTCTATGTTGTCTTTTACAACGGCACTTTAAGACTTCCTCGCTCTCTCCCGGTATTTACAGGTTGTGTTGTGTAACTAAGTATACATGTGTAGTGTGTAGGCTGTAGAGTATGTGCAACTGATGTATATGGCTCGTGGCAAGGGAAAAGCTTGTAGTATATGTAGTAGCTTTCTTAGAAGACAGTCAAACGCTAAATAATTCGTAGAGGATGTTAATGTTTAATGATGAGGAAATGGAAGATGTTGCGGCACTGGTTGGATTTTCATTATTTTGCTTCATTATTAATATGGAGATGATAAATGAGTTGGTTATGGAGCTTGTAGAACAAAACACAGGATCACTACTACAACAGCCAACTCAAACAACTACATTTTTCTTGACGTGTGCGTACAAATACATCTCCCGTCTCGTCGAGAGAGAAAGTGAGCGGAAACTGAGTAAACTTTCGCAGCACTATGTCATTTGCAGGAAGTGGCTACATCACTGTTTATAAAAAATAGATTCATGTTCCATCTTCTTTTAAGGGACCATCTATGAACTTGACAATCACATAGTGCAAATATTCTCCGTTATGTACATATCCCCACCCTTCCCGAAGTTCCCGATGTAACGCTTTTGTTGGCTCTTTCTCCCATGTATTAAGTGTCTAGTGTCACGCTTGGCCTTACTCTCGTAACTCTCTAGATTGCGTAATATGATTTATGGATGATCTCTTACAACTATATTCCTTAAATATAGCAAACAGCCAACTTGGATCCGATATTATGGAATTATTTCCACTTTTCATATACCAGATAAACATAACAAGTTTGAAGGTAAAGCTAGGTGGTATCAATAGTCCAAATTTTTAGTTGTTATTGAAGATGACGGGGTTTCGCAAAATGAAATAGGTAGTACCTGCTGTCAAAATATTCAATGATACTCAAATAGCCTATCACAAACAATCTTGTTGTAGTAAGAACGTTAAGGTATACGACTAAACTACTGAACCAGCATCTGTGCCAATTTATCTATTTACATATATCAGCAGATTTCGTATTAGTTGTCAAATGAACTCACACGCTGTCAGTATGAATGAGTATAAGAGATCGAAGTAATTGCATGCCAGAATTGGTGTCACTTTCACACAGAATATTCGTCCTTTGAGATAGGAATGACTACATGGGTCTCACAAAAGCAAAAACGTCCTAGGTGGAAAGATTACGTGTTCGTTGGAGGATTACGTATCTTTTTCCGCTTATTCCTACTAATAGTAGTGTATAGAGGGCAAAGGCTTGCTATCATTGATAGCAAGTTTCCATAGAACACGATTCATACGTAGTATTTTCATGGAAGCCGTAGAATGTATCGCATAAGCCGAATAAAAAAGTAATCAATCATTTCGTGAAGTGAGAATTTCCTTTGCTAATAATTAAGCTGGGCTTTCTCCTCCGTATACTTACGTGTAGGTCTGTGATGACAAAATTCAATCGAGCCTACATCAATTTCCGAATAAACTTTGGTTCCCTCCACATTAAAGCTCTATGTAGCTCGGCTTTCAGATAAATTGACAAGGCATCGCTTCTGTGTTCTGTAGCCCATCTAATTCTTTTCCGATAGGATCTGGCTACAGTATATTTGCTCTCAATTCATTCCTTTATAAGTGGACTGATGTGGTGTGGCGTAAAATGAAACCATCCTTTCTGGAAATATAATGGTTATAGCCTGCACTGTGTTATTTGTCAAGATTCAAGACAAGAGGAAATCATCCTATGATTATAAAAACTACCACCTCACTTAAGGTTGCATGCACACGGAGGAAAACCAAAGGCCGACCAGAGATCAAATCTGATCAATCCCATTGCAACATTACGACTTTTTCTGCTCCATGACTTCAGATTGATGAAATAGAATAGATGCCAAAATCAGAATCAAGATGGTTTTTACAACGATACGCAACGAAAGATCATTATTGTGGAGAAAGCGGAAAAAAATCCTCATCTTCAATCTATCTTCCACATCCACATCTATATATATTTTATTCCATTTCTCAGGGACTCCTCATCATTAGAACACAGTGGTGAACACATCACTTCTAAACGCAACGCTTTCTATCTCACACATCACTAATGCCACACGAATCACCAACCAAAATTCTAATCGGCACAGCCGAGCCTTAACATTGAGAGACAGGGCAACTTTCCCAACACTCAATCAATACATTGTGCTTTGTGCTCCTATGAACATTATAGTTCGAATCTCCTACCTACCTACTACCTACTTTTCACTAAGAACTGACTCAAGTGCAATCTCTCACTCAAAACTACATGCCTCGACTAACAGCACCATTTTCCCCGCAAAACACTTTCACTCGTTCGCTCACAAATCCAACCTGAACATTCGTCCTCCTACACACTTCGCTTCCAGGTTCCGGTGTAGCCTAACATATTATATGCTTTATAATTTATAGAACATTACAACACTCTTTATAACTGAAACGCTGTAGGTTATTCCGTGTAGCCGTCCTTACTTATTTTGTGTTGTATTGCTTCTTGTTTCAATAAAAATAAGCACTTACATACATAGATATAATTAATAGAGCTTTACATTTAATTCTAATTGAAAAGCACAAGATTAAATAATGCCAAGTTCCATCATATAACTTTTTAATATTTTGGATAACGGTATGAATAATTTTTAAGCTGTAATTCAGATTCTATGTCTATAAATTGTGTATTTATCAGTGGTGTTTAATGATTGGGCAATTTGTTTTCTTAACATAAATATTAAATTAATTTATTACACCTTAGATATGACGAATCCATGGTATACACTTACAAATAATTACAGTTTAGTTAAAATTGTAGGAAGTTTGAAAGAAATTTAGTAAAGATCTCGTAAATGCTTTATCCAATGGTATATAAAAAGTGAACTTATCTTTGATCGTTGGAATGTTGGTGCGAGTAAAAGTCTGTGATGGGGAAATCTCGTATAGCATTGGTTTCCACGCAATTTTGTATATTGTAGTAGTACATAGCAGGTACCTTTCCAGGGTATTTACGAATACAATTCACAGTTAGTTCTATTCGTAGGTTGAGTAACTTTATATTGAATTCTCACCGAAATTTCTATGTAGGTTGCAAGAAGTGACAGAGAAAATCAGTGGAAAGCCTCCTCACAAATTTTCCTTCCGGTTGAATCTATTCATGTACGTAAATCCGGCAATTGGATTCATATTCATGTGCAAGAATTTCGTATTCTAAGGGATGTTTCCGCCTCTTCTACATTTCTAATGTAGCAGCAGTCAATGTAGTGAGCCAATACTTTGCATTTTATAATATTCCTTTGCATTCGGCAGTTGTCTTGTCCCTCCAGTCTAAAGTAGCGTGGATGCAGAAATAAAATATTCAGTCAAGAATTGTATTCATTCATATGAAATAATACACAAACTGAATACACTCACTCCAGCGTACAGCGTAGTAGTTTGATGTGTGTACTTTCACCAAGCTTTGCATTGGTGTACTTAGAACTACATCGTAGTAAAATCTAATTTTATTTTCACATACAACATAGGAAAGGCAAGGCCCGGCAATGGAAAAATCTTTTGTAATTTTTAAAAGAATTGTATGCGCAGAGAAAAAATTACATAACATTATCCCCGTAACGGTAGCATCATTATTAATGTAAAGTATCTGCACAAAAAGAAAGTCTTCAATCTAATTTTCTTTATTAGGAATGTACATCCATTAATAACTCACTTATAGCCCAACTTTAAGTACCTTAGTACAAATACCCCATAGACGTCTAGTCTACTTTTGAGTCCGCAGCGTCTTCTTGAACGCGTTTTTTAAAATAGTCCATGTCATAGTAAAGTAAAGAGAAAGAAAACGTGGTGGTAATGTAATATTGGATATACTCCTACTCTACTTCTCTTTAAACAAAAGCCAAAAAGAGTCCACATTTGGTATTTGCATCAAGTCTTTGTCTCTGTCGGGAATTTGCATGAGATTTGCATACACTCAAGCCAAGACTTTCTTATTATAGTAGGATGGATGATAGTAGTACGAGGAATAGTAAGCATTTGTAAAAGCCAGTTGAATGGAGGTCGGAAAGAACGGGATTCTTTAGTTTCATTCAAAGGTCCTTGAGCGATGGGAATGACTTTGCCAGATATTTCATGAACGGAATTTGTATGCGGATATTCCCAGACACTACTACACTACTCTTAGTACTCCTACCACTTCTAAAGCTAATACTACTACTCTATTGTCCTTTGAAATATAACAATATTAAGGCAGCAGCTTTGGGAAAGAGCATATAATATTATATACCCAATAATAAGCACTAAGTCTATCCTTACGTAGTTCCTATGCATGTAGTCCTCCAACAGATAATGCACTAAATGTATGTCGACCATATTATACACAGGGAGATCCTAGAACTACTACAAGAGCTATAATATTATTGCATTCATATCTCGTTACGTACTTATTCTTTTCATATCTTAATGTCATTACTTACGACGTAGTGATGTGTCTTGCAATAAGTAATATCAAGTGTAAGTACAAGGAGGAAATAAGACAACCAGCCAGAGAGAGAGACTAAAATCCTTCGTTTGCAATGCGATGATATGTCTTCCGTGCTACACTTTTAAAACGGAGCAATATCCTGTGTTTGATGTGGCTTGATGGCAAGTGATCTAATGTAATACGATCCAGACGAAGAGATGACAAGACACTGCAAGGGAAAGAAGCACGGCTTATTTGATATCATAAGCCAAACGCTAGTTTGGTAATACATCAGAAGACTCTTCCTTTGACTTCATATACAATTTCATTTAAGTACATTAGATGATGTTGCTTGCTTGTTAGACTCCTAGAGCCACAGAGAAAACCTCTCTTTTTGTAAAACCTTAGTATTTTACAGATGCATAGTAGGAACTGGCTCAATCCATGCTACGTGCACGTAGTAATGAACGTATGTAGATTTTCAAGAACTTTCTTCGCTAGTCAGTAGCTCTTGCTATGAACATTAGATTTATGTACTTACTTAACCAGAGGATGTATTAAGATGTCGTCTTACATGTTTATGTCGTCAAAAAGAGAACGATGTTACAGCATAAAGTATGCACACAGAAAAGTACTGTTCTACTAAATAAGGATATAAACTAGAAACCAAAACCAACACAGCTAAGACGAGATGTCAGTTCAGAGTAGGACTACATGTATTATTAGTAACTACTACATAGTACTACACTACAGAGTGCTACCAAGAACGGCTTCTCTCTTTAATGCCCAAAAGCCTAAAACTATAAGTTATGCAAAAATATAAATCCCGTCGGAAAATGAGATTCACATTACATTAGCATTAAAGCCGACCAGCATCATTAGGATATAGAAAAAATCTCTTAAAACAAACCAGTACAAACTTTCTCCTCAGGTTATGTGCTTTTACGACTTAATCTCACTGTAAACATGAACAG
The DNA here is from genome assembly GCA_034694085.1 of Pogonognathellus longicornis. Classification (NCBI taxonomy): domain Eukaryota; kingdom Metazoa; phylum Arthropoda; class Collembola; order Entomobryomorpha; family Tomoceridae; genus Pogonognathellus; species Pogonognathellus longicornis. Next base: position 20,403 of record JAQFYB010000798.1, read on the forward strand.
TGCATGAACACAAACACTCTGTACAGAAATTATTCAAACCACGGCATTTTTAAAAATTGTTTCATCTTGTATTATACATTTACTGTTTTACTACATTGCTTGTGCGCTTTTAAATTTCAGTCATTATTGTTCAAAAAGAAACTGAACGAGACAAGAACACACATAACGAAGTACACTACAATACAAACGGGACAATTATGTACTACTGAAGAAATGTCTATTAATTATTTCTTTAATGAATGCTTTTTCGTACATAAGCAAGAATACTTATTGTTAGTACTGGACTCGTTTGATAGTTGGATTGAGGGATTTAAAGGAAGTTAAAAAAACTGGAGTGTTTCTGCTGTGATTAAAGCTTTAAGTCAGTTGCTACTTCAGTGTTATAATATAAATGAGACATAATAATGAGTATATGGTAAAGCTGGGGGGAACTTTGACTCATTAGTAGGAAACTAAAGATTCTCTCTACAGCTGAGTTACGTTCTTGGTGTTGTGGGAGTGTGTCTGGTTAGGTATGTTCGTATTTGATAGTTTAATTTTCAAAGGCTTGAGCTTTCGTTAGTGAACTCAAGTCAAGATTCTATTCTTGGTATGTTATGAGGAGTATTAGTAGTGTGGGTGGTACATAGCTGGGTTTACTTGGAATGGTAAAGTTGGATAGTTTCACTTGGCTGGCTCAAGAATGCTGTATGTGCGGAGAAAGAGTTAGAGAGGGCTTTAAAGAGTGAAGGTAGGAGGAAACTTTGTACAATTTTATAATTAAAGTGCCGGGGGCTATGTTAGATTCCTTTCTTTATGCCGCCGTGACAGGAAAACTGTGAGTTGTAGAGATGGGTTTATCTGTGTGTTTCAAAAGAACTGCCGTGAATTGATGGAAAATGAATGCTTCCTGGGGAAGGAAGTAGTAATACTAGAAATGCACTAATTTTGTATAGAAATGATGATACACTTCAACTCACGATTAGTTATCATCTGAAATTCATTACACAACTGCTGGAAAGGAAATTAAAACAAAGAGTTCAACAGACTTCTTGAAAGACTCATCCGATTTCATTACATTTTCTAACTTTGTTATTCATTTCCTTCATGCAGTTCCACGCAAACCTTCAAGGCTAAATTTACATGCGGTATAACACGAATGTGTTGTTGACAGGTAGTAAAAGACCGGTTTGATTTTGACACATTTTCATCCAGTTAATCAGAACTCATTAAGGCGTAAATCATTTAACAAACTATACATGTATATATATATTTTCTGTTGAGTTACCCAGGTATGTAATATTTAGAGTTGGTATTTGTTTGGTTAGTTTCATTAAGTCACTCACATGTGGCTTGTACGTGAGACTTGTGTATTTTATGATGCAAAACAAAATTGTGTGGACAAACATTTATATAAAACACATCCTTCCATCCAAATAAAGCTTCGTCTGCAGCACCAGCACATAAGTGAATAGTTTTATTAACTTTGCAATAAATTGTATTACAAAACTTTTTCGTTATGTAACGTTCGTAAACATTCATCCATTACGCAAGGCTAAGGCTAAAGCGTCTGGTTGCAATCAACACAAATTACATAAAACACTGTATTACTTTCTATTATGTTTTTATTCATACTACTTATGTGGGCATTTTCTAAAAGACCCATTCTACGAAAATTGAAAGGTATAACCTATTGGTGACTGGGTAATTGTAATTGCATGTAAAACTTTCTCTTCATCTTATATGAGACAATTATTAACTTTTACCACCTTAGCATAGGTACAAGTGTAAGATAGTCAAGTGTGGAAACTAAACTAGTAATAGGGAATTGTAATAATCAATAATTTTATACAAAACTTCTTTCCTAATATATTAGCCCACACTTTTGTAATTAAACCAGCTATTTATAAGTTTCAAGGCTGTGGTTTCATATAGATTTATCAACAAAACAGATTTTGATTATCATCTCTCAACTGAAGTTCATTAAATGCCTTACATGAGACTATGGTAGTTAGGTAGCTACATGCTATAAAGTATATTGCCCTAAACCATACTGTTACGTGATGTCTGATGAGAAATGTTGATAATATATTTACTTTTCCTTTTAAGAGTTTTGTACAGATGGTATTTCAACTTTCACTATTTGTAACTACTTAGCTTACCGCAAGAATTCCATAGGTATTTAAATTTACGGCTATTTCTCTTATCAACTTGTACAACTACTGTGTTAGTGCTAGTAGTATTTGCTTAAACCTACCTATAGGTTGTTGTTGTGTGTGGTGAATTATACGCTGCAGGTAGAAGTTATTACATATACACGTTTGACTTTTATTCTTGTGGCTTTCCCTTGCTATACTCTTGTTTAGTTAATAAATAAGGGACTAATTACACTTTCATTGTGATAAATCGTTTAGTTGAACAGGAATGAGTTTGATGAATTACACAAGTATTACAAAGAAAAGCTTCTTAATGTTGGTATCCATGTTCATGAATTTTTAATTAACCACAATGGAATTCCTGGAATGGTAGCCTACTTACAATCAACATAAAGGAATACCCTCAATCCCATTCGCATTACTGCACGAGACATAATTCATTACAAACATTCACTCTTTATCCTTTTCAGCTCCAGCGAAGTAGGGATCATTCATTAGGTAATGGTTGACTGTTATTGATTCATAACAATATACTAACTGATATGCACATAATAAAAACACGAAATACTTAGGAAGTATTAATGTGGGTAAGAATATACGAGACTAATCTCAATCTCGTTCAATCAAAAAGTAAGTTAACCCGAGTTGAACCCTGAAACGAACAACAAACATCAAATACCACAAATAATTCACACAGAGACACAGATCCTAGTTCTTGGTATGTAATTAGTATCTTGATTTGTATGAAAGTCTATCCTTCAATCAAATATTATAGCAAATATTATGAAAACGTTACAAAACTCGCTTAAATTCATTTTCCCTATACAAAAGTATCTAGCAAAGTAATCAAGCTAATGTCAATATACATACAATCAGATCAAACCCACGCCCACGCGTTTATTAATCGGGGATACAATCTATTGACTCAGGTAGGTATAATTTACAGTGCAGGAATGTAAACTACAATGTGAATGGTTGAGTGTTTGCTCGTTTCTAGGCACGCTACTCACTCTCCATATTTTACACCGATTTTTTCATTGATGTATGGAGATATGATCATTTATATGCAGTAACTGGACTATCTCAGGTAAGGTATGACTATGCGGTTGACTGGTATCAAATATAGAGCAAATTTGACTTTCACCAACTTCAAAAAGGTTGCTCCAGGATATAGTGGTTGCACTTCTTGGTGCATTATTGAGTAAAAGCACTAGATTGAGAATTTGCTATGATTTATATACACACGTTAGCTGTAGAACTACATGAAGAGTAGCACAAAAATATTTTAGACTCGTTTCCCATCTGCTACAACAGCAGAAATAATTAAATCAACTCACTAAGGTTGGATTAGATTAGCATAGAATGTTTAGAAAGGAGACGAGAAGACGTTGCCAAATTCTAATATTATTATTACCATACTGGATATTTTCGTAGAGTAAAGCAGAAGTAGAGCTTAGGCAGATCAGTTCAACGATTCTTGCTCGAATTAGTTAGGAAGACTCCAAAGTGGATTGTCGTGCCTCAAGAAATTCAGCCAAAGCTACTCTTATCGGTGCACCACATTACTTACGTGGATGAGCAGAAATTCGGACAGGCTAATTCATTGATGCACCATTTACGTAGCCTCGACTTACCATAATAATGTAGGATGCTGGAAATAGAGCTTCGTCTACTAGCATGGGATTGGTTAGAATATTTTCAAATATATTATACTAAAATGAAGGACGGTTACTTAGGTACTTACTACCTACTTACACAAACTCTGCAAAGAATCTCCTGGCAGGCAATTAGAATCCATTAAACTAGATCCATACTTGCCCGTCTCCCGCTCCGGAAGGGCATTGAGTTGATTAAATGGATGATTGATACTAACGAATATTAAGATAAAATATTGTAAAAAAAGGACACTGTATTCATACTGCCTGTGTGCTAGATGTTAATTAATAAATAAATGAAATTGGGACCATTTTATTGTAAGATATTGCCAGGGTATGTTACCGGGTAATCAGTTCAACCAATATTTATATTCGACTAAATTACCAATACAGGATAGGTAAAAAACAAATAAATACGCCCAAGGTTTGTGTATAGTAGGTCCTTATTATGTAGGGTTTTATAATGTTTGGGTCTTATGGTATCTGGTAGGGTTTCCTGGTATTTTGAAGGGTCTTTCTTATCGTCCTTTATATGTTATCATTGCCATTTACATCATCACCAATTATTTACGTATTAACTAACTTGCGCATGGATAATTTATTTGGTCCCTTCTACGTATAAAGAATGTTTTATGAGACGGATTTAACAGACTTCGCAAATTGCCCATGTACTTCAATTTTATTTATTCATATGTATATACAGTTTCGATGAAAAAAGAATAATGAATAATTTATATTATAGTTAATACATTACCATCATAACTTGTTTAATGTTTGTAAACCTACTCTTCACTTTTATGTATAATCTGGAATATTTTTAGCTAATGGGGTTTGGGAGTCAAATCAAAACATCGAATTATTCGCATTATCTTATTATACAGATTTCAGGCTTAGTATAACATACCTACTATGTACCTAATATACCAAATATTGTAAATTGTCGCAGTTAATACATGATGTAACTTACATCTACCGGCTATGCTAAACCATTAGCCTTGACTTGGTAAACATTTAACCAATATTAAACATTTATATTGCATATAATGTATAGATTGATTAAGCCGCAATGTCACTATATACATACATGCATCGTTGAAATAATTCTTCCTTCATTTTGCCCGTACGTTTCTTCAGAGCTTCTCTCTGCTCACTCTGCTGTGTTGTGCTTACTATAAATAAACAATGGTCAAATACCTATCTGTACATAAAAGCAAGGTATGGCGATGAAAAGTGGTTGTGTTAGCTGATTGTGAGTTTGTAAGTATAGAATCTGTGGGAGAATGAAAAACAAAGCAATGAGCTGTTTACTGAGTTACCTTGAATATGCTGTGGAAAACACATTGAACTCCACCTTTCTGTAATGTATTTCTATTGTATGCTGTTGGTTCACCTTGTCAGGGCAGAGTTAGCAGACCATACCTAGATTTACTACGTATTGATGGTCTCTGCTTTCTCTGTGTACGAAATGAAAAGCAATTGGAAGTTGTAGTTGTATTTTACAGAGCATTAGCACTATGCCTACCTACTATCTATATAGAAAACGTAAAACAGTACCACATACTCAGCAAACTGATTCCGGTTAGCTTTGTTTGCTTGTGGAAATGAAAGTGGCCCTTGTGTCTGTCTATTGCTGTGCTCTGTATGTGGTTGGATTGGCCTGCTCCGCTATTTCCTCTCTAAAAACTCTCTCACATGACTCTGATCCCGTAATGAGGCCAATGCAAAACAATTAGAGAGCCGTAGCAGAGAATAGAATAGAGGAACTGTGTAGAATCACAGAAGTGAAAGTGTATGGTAATATTTCACTGTAGTTAGAAACCAAATGAATGCGTATTATTTTATCCAGTGTAGTATAAAATGTATTCTACATTTCTACGTGTATATATAGGCTCTTTCATACGGTTCTGCATGAGGGTAGGTAAATACATAGGTATCCAGGCAATCCGGATATACTTATGGCAATATGTGAAACTCCGTAGGAACGTAGCATGCTAGTTGGTTACTTTATTGTTTATATTGGTAGTGCATTCTATAGGAACACAATTTAAATAATTGATTCTTCGAACAAAGAATTGCGATTACAGACTAAGTGCATCCGGCAGGAGAACCGCAAATGCTACAGACAGTCACTCCAGTAAAAGCAGTCGGCAATGCCATTTTCCGCCCGTTGAATAAGCAATAAACGTTATTTTTACTTAAGAAGGCGCCTGCTTTATTGTACTATGTTACGATTCATCCATTGTACTCTTCTATGACTTGTATAGTATTCTCCTTCAGGCTTTTCGTATAATTTATGTAGTTCTGGCATTGTCTTCCAGAACATTGTTAGCGGAAAATTATATGTGTGTTGAAATTCTCCTTCGAGATGTTCACATTGCAGTAAAGCTTCATTAGCTCCATTAATACAAAGCTAATAAAACATAATTCTCTTCCCAGCTATGGAGAAACACTATACTACCTTCTTCTTGATATTCGATCTTAGTATTGCAGATTTTGTTTGTTTCGTCATTTTCCGGTATGATGATGAATCATATTCTTGGTTGTTGAAATATCATAACTGTAATACACCCTCATCCATTATTGCTCAAAAAGCAATGTGAAATATAGCAAATATTATTAAATGCGGATGTATTATATACCTATTATATCGAATTTTAGGTACTTTTTTGCATTCTTTCTTTCATATGCACAAGAAATAATGACAATTTTGCTACAATAGCTTTTATATGCAGCAATGAATTTTTCTTTTTATGTGTGTTGTAGCCAATAAATAGTATATAGGTAGCCGCATAGCTTAAGTACACGGCATAGCTTTAATCAGACTTTTTATATGTGCAAGAGTATTTTTGCCCTTGCTTGTATCTGTACTATTCTAAAGTATTAAGTATCTACTACAGTAACCTAATATATATTTTATTGCTAGTCTCATATTATTGCTTTTGCTTCTATGCACTGTATTTACTCAGTTTAGCTATCAGTATAAACATTTACGAAATCCAGCCTAATGATAAGCTTCCTTTGGTATTTCATGTGAAACTAGAACTTCTAAGTGCCTACGGCAGACCATGTGTGTAGAATAAATCCTGTTCCACCAAAGCAAGGGGTTGACTAATATGACTGAAATTCAAGAAACTTGGCTGCTGTTGAAAGTCAAACTTTCCTGTGAACCAGATACTATAGGAATTGTGTTATACAACGCTAGTACTTACACCACTAAACTATACACCACTCTAAATCGTAGCAGACTTTCGGGAATCTTTCGTAAACGAAGCTGACTATAGCAAGTTGGGACATTTTCGTATAGCTTTTACATACATACTCCAAATATATGAATGTATGTATACTTTATAATGTCCGTGGTGCAGTAGTAGCCTGCCCTCGTGGTGGTAGCATTTTCTCAGTCCGAAGCAAACCAACAATAAGTGAGTGTGCAAGAAAAAGTAGTGTTACGTTTGATGTTGATGCTGTAGTGTATAAAGTGAGTAGATATCATACTTCTACGTGATACCCTTCTAAGTTACATGTTTTGTAGATTGTTTTAAGATCTAAAGAACTAGCACTCCTTTGACCCAGATACTATAAACTATGTAAGTCCACACAAGTACCCTTCCTGAATATTATACACATTCAATGTAGAATAAATGTGTTGGAGAAAGTATATATGTTGATCTTCTTGCTTCGCTTTTACTACATACATACATATGAATGTATATGTATGTATGTATACACTGCACAAGTATATTTTATGAAATATCACATTATGTTAGAATGTATAGAAATAGTTAGTAGTTCACCAGCCAGCAGTGCTCACTGTAGCGTATTGAGAGTAGCCGTAGTAGCTCTTTGACTGCAAAATCCGTTTATCAACTAAACTTACCAACGCACAGATGCTTTATACATTACATAATGAGATGAACTACCTATCTGCAGATATTTCTGTTAAATTTGATTCTGAGATCAGAAAAAATGCTAAAAGGGAAAAGCTTTTACGAAATACAGAATAGTAGAGTGACTCAGGTTTTATCAATGAATTTGTACAGACAATGCAATGAGTTCTGGAAACATAGGTACATTATGCAGTGTCTGAATCTAGAAGGTAGAACATGTGTACAAATACTACCTACTAGTGTGGAGAGCATTGCTGGAATTAAGTAAGTCGAAAGTGCTGTGCGGTTTTTCTGTGCGTATGTATATGTCTGAGTCTGACAACTAACTCTGAAGTCTGGTTTCATCAAGTTCTAATGCCTTCCACACGGTCGTATCTGCTAAAATAGTTTACTGCTACACTAAAGAGATATAATGAATCGTAAATTCTCGTTGCGTAATGTTAGTTTTATGTCTTGAGGACTTTAATCATGTTATCAGCTTTAAACGCTAAATCTGTGCAGTCGAGTTATTACTTTTCACATATTATTATCCATAGTTGTTCAGGGACTATTATTTCCCATGGTATTCCCTAAGGTGGCAAAAGGGTTTTCATCAGCCAACTTCTACCATTAGTTCGCATATCATTCCAAAAAATAAATTGTGTTTTATTAGTTCGCTAATTTTTCCATGGTAGATAAATTCAGTATTTATTGTGATACTGTATATTATACTGTGTACCTACTGTTGACAGAATTAATCATCATAATTTCATGTTTTTAGAGCATGTGTAAAATCCCAACCACCTACTCTAACTCACTTTCCAGTTCAGCACATTTTAATTTGAAGATACCCGTGAGTTTTAGTGGCGAAAGTTGGTTATAACTACATGGGAGAGAAAACCAAAAGAAGTTTCCACTGTGGCATTTTAACCATTCGGGAAATGTGAGAATACCATCTCGCGTGGTTCTGTAGTTTGTACTTGTACATACTTTACCTACCACGACTGTTCTACAACTTACTACCACTACCACCATACCAGTCTAATGCTGTAGACTCACTCAGTCAGACCCAGACTCGTGCAGTTCATAAGTACCAGCTAATAAGATGATCATGGTAAAGTAATGATATGAGTGAGTATGTGTACTGATAGGAATAGTACACATACACACTCATATCTATAGTTTACTGCATACAATCTGACTCTGCGAATGTAAGCACATCTGCCTATACACTTTTACCAACCATAGCACATATCGGTATTTTCTTGAAGGGAGGAGATTTATTTTATATGGGTATATGTACATAGTGGGGTAATATATACATATAGCATATAGTATACCACTATTGTCCATTACGCATTACCATAAATTACAAGAGCACTTCCTCTTAACTTGCAGATAATATATGTGAGCATAAAACTAACGTCAAGCTACTCCACGGACCTCCCAAGTTATCCAACTTGTATCCAGCATTATATTATTATAATTTGCAAACCTGAATTGAGTATTTAAGGCAAAGCAATAAATTTTTGACATTTGTTATTATGTATTTACCTAAACTGTAGAACTAATTTTGTAGCTATTGGGAGTATTTAAAGAATTGATAATGTTTAAATCCAGAAAAATCATTATTTTCAATTTTACGAAAAGAATTGATACACTAGGTAGTAACGCGTAGCACTAGAAAAATATTTAAAACAAGAAATAACCAACGAACAAAACATTTGCAATGTCATTTTACATATTACATACATGTTACATATTATGTGCAGGAATTTTCATTTGTCTATCATCACAATTGCTCGAGTTATCGAGCCGACAGGCAGATAGACATTTCAGCTGTATAAGATCTCAGGAGGTTTACATACACTAAACAGGAACGATAACGCATATATATTTGGTGGCAGTATAGATAGATTAATAGCATCGTATATGGATGGAATGTACATACGTGTAATGTAATGCAGATAGACAATGTTCATATTATATGTGTGTGTATACAACAGAAGAAGTTTTATACATGCAATCAATGAATGTGAGGCTGTACTTTATTTTACTACACGTATATGTACGTAGTAAATACATAGGATTTCTTTAGGGAAAGCTGTGTGGCTTTAGTTTCCACTTGCACTACGTAAGCGTACGTAGTACTTTTTCGCTTTTCTCTTACTGTCGCATGAACTCTTATCCTCTTCCAGCATAGCTCTTCTCTCCTTTAACTACATGTTTTGAAATTGAATTCGTTGTATGAGTTGAGCTTTACTATTCTATGCACTGTGTGTGAGGATTGCAGTACAGTCGTATGATTCAACTTAAAAAGTCAAAACTTTCTGAACCCTTCTAGGTACAAAGATAAACTAGCATAGGCATGTACACTATACACTCTCTCTCCTCGCTCGGGGAATTCGGCTGACCTTATTTAAAAACCTGAGTAAATTAGTAAAGTGCCTGTTTGACAAGTCGGGATTATAAAACTGAATTACTGTCAGAGTATTACGTTTGAATATTTTATAATTTCCCCTTTTTCCAAGAATATATTTATAATATGCACCTGCACAAATGGAATTCATGTCAGGGTATCTGTAGGTCGTAAAGTCATCATCTATTAAAGAAGACTCCCATTAATTAAATAGTATTCATAATAATTGACAGAGGCAATTTGCTGTAATGAATGCAAGTGTTGTCAGACTCGCTAATTGAGTATAATACTATTCAAAGTTTCAAAGTGATCGTGTGTCTTGTTAACCATAATGTAAATCCGCAATATTATGTATTACAACTTCAAAAACTAATTCTCCGTCTGTGTGGCGGTGTTGCACAAACACAACTTATAGGTATGCGCGCTAAGGTAAGTAGGTGAGCTATTTTATAAAATTGGTTTGTCTGTCTGTCTGTCTATCTATATATTTATGTAAGCAATGTGTGTAGACCTTCTGCTTGCAACTAATTCATGTATTTTACATGATACTTTATACCAAGATTTTGCCTATGTTGGTGCAAAATACTTTTAAGTGGTTTCTGTTTCCGCTTCCGCGACTTTATTACATCTTTGCAAAAGATTCTCGGTTTATGAAACCTATAATATGACACATCACACATATCCACCTACACTCAATTCAACTACCTAGCACAATGAATAAGAAATTCTCTTTGAAATTCTACTTGATTAAAATGTCAGAAGTATACCTACTTAAGTACTTACATAATGTTAGTAGAGTTTTAAGTTTGAAGTACACTTTCTACCACCCGTCATTTGATACTACGAAAGTAACTAGTTATTACCATTTCTTGCTGGTGCCTTGTCTAAGTTATATATCTCTTGTATGATGACTGTAATAGTTTCGTCATTATCCTAAAAATAACGACCGCACCTTCCTGGGGCTGTGATGTAAAACACTGCTGTAATGACAGCCAGTTTTCGTTTCTTTCCCCAGGATTTGGAAATTGGACACAAGGCGAATATTATTATAGGGATGGTATTAAGGAAGGAGTAGTGCTGAGTCGACGAATCCACAACGTACTTACCGTAATGGACAGCACTTTGGTGGAAACGACCATTGAGGCTTCTGGCTAATAAGTCGGGCATTAGCAACTCTCTAGATTCTAAATTCAAAGATTTCCAACAAAAATACACAGTAGGAGACTGGAGTACTTTTATGTATAGTATTTCTTCCATTATTACGTTATATTCTCAATAAAGCTAGTCAGCTTCATGTATTATTCTGTCTTAACGTTTCTCTTGTTTTCTCTCACATAAATAATATGGTTTATGAAATTCATATAAATTACCTACAGAAAAGTACACAGCCGGAAGACAACATTGAGTTGAAGAGAATTAGCTGAATGAACTTTGGTTTCTGTTTTATTGTGTGGATGAATTTAATTGGTACTTGGGGTAATTGCAATTTGGTCCGTTGCTACTACTACTACTAATGTAAATCAATGTCACGCTCTAAATCTTACCTGGTAGAATGAAACATTTGTATTAATAGTTCTGTGTAGATTTTATGTATTTAGTATTTCCATCTTAAGCCATTAAAGAAGACAGGAAAAGCAGTTCTATATTAGCAAATTGCGTGTTATGGTTTCTCTGTCGTTTACAAGCACTTTTATTATATCCGTATGCGATTGTACTGCCTACATGTATAACTGTATATACTATACACAATTTGTAATTTACGGATATACCCATAAAAGATGTTTAGAATCCGGCGGGGAATAAATTTTACCCCATGCCTTTTTCTCACCTCCACCATTAAAACAGCCACGTTTGTTTAGTGATGGACTTGACTGCATAGACTGCTCTAAATATGAATCTCGTGCATAAACCTGACATCTGCATACTTACTATGTGCTATGTAGCATGTAGATAATAGGTATACATACGTAGCGAGTGCACATGAAAGACATTCAGTAAATTATGATAAAGGTTTCCTTGACATGGTTGGCTTACATTTTAAATAAAAATGTAACTTCCAAGAACAATAAAATTTTTGTGATATTACAAATATATGTGCTCTCAGAAGGATCTAAGGGGTTGAAATACATTTTCTGACTTTATATCTAATCTGTATGACACACGAGCGACGTTTGTACCTACATTATGTATTATACAATAGGCACACTCTAAAGCTTCGTTTGGAAACACCGAAAACAAAAGAAATAAACAAGAGACAGGATGTAAATTGATGGAATAGTCTGCAATATTATACAATGCAGCGATTCACAGGAGTTATAGGGTGAATAGCATTTGCTACGAATGAAATGAAATAATGCCAAGCAATTTACAATTCAAACAGTCAGACCATAGAGCACAGAAAACAAGATTTGAAATGGTGGAGAGAGAAGGAAAGAGAAAGAGAAAGAAAGAAAGAAATTATTGTGGCAATAAACAATGCAATATCCCATATACACTGGTACACTGACATAGCTAAACAGATATGTTATTCCACTAGGTGTAAACAGAAATGAGTGGGAAATGCTGCGTGTAAGCTTTTCAGGAACAAGTTTATGTTTATATTTACGCTTTATTCTCAGACCTTTAGTTTCCCTATTACTTTTACGATACGACTATCACATCTCGTGTCCTCCTCGCTTTTCCCCGGACTTTTTCCACACACCGCTATCGCATTTATAACGCTTACACTTTATTGCACCGATATGCAATCATAGACAACATGTATTGTTACGAATGTGTACATTCATGCATCCTTAATTTACCTCTGATTAAATTTTACTGTACTTGTGCACTGCATAATGTCTCTATGCAATGTTGCAGTCACAGTACATTTATATGTAGTAGCTATGTAGATTGTGTTAGTTCGCCAGTTTATTATTTGTACAAGAATTGTGTGATATCAAATGCCTGGTGACTTGAATGGTGTTGCACAATACTCAGAATGTTCGCATAAAAGATATCCACTGCTCTAGAAACCACTACCTATCGGTACAGTGTGAAACGTGAGAATCCCAGTTGCTATTTTATACCCGTAGTAATGTAAGGAAACCTTTTTTGACATCGTGATAGATAATCTGTAAGAAACAGACACACATACATACATAGGTAAATAATGTATAGCTTTTGTAGATGCACAAGTAAGTTAAATGATAATCACGAACTCGTAGTAGTACATACATTTAGATGTACATTTTGTATATCGACTTGTGTTTGTTAAGTGTACTAGGTAGATGTATTATAGGCAGGTGGTTCAAGAACACGATTTTCTCTTCGAGTTGTTTAACTTGAAGCTGTAGGTACATTTAGACATTTCTTTGTACTCCTGGAATGGTGATGTAAAGTGTATGCAGGCTGCAGACAAAGCTGTAGTTGCATGTAGTCGTGTAGTAGGTACTACATATCTTTTTTTCATGGTGTTCTTATATCTCGTGAGGTTTATGTGTACTGTACATATAATCTAATGTAGACTACTTTTCTTTTGTATGCTGCTTTGCTCTGAGAGATCGTGCGGAAACGCAAAATAGCAGGGGAGGGAATTACTTAATGATGTAAAGTGCTACAAAGACGTAGCAAAGAAGAAACGAAAGGACTGTTGCCAAATTTTCCCAGAAAATTAAAAGCGGACCTAGTGCCTGTTCTTATTCATGCAATATAGCTAATTACGATTTTTACGCACTTTGACTTCACGTTAGTGGAGTTTTCCCTTGGTGTGTAGTGTGTAGCATGCACACTCGAGACAGATCCCTAACTAGTATATCTACCATCAAGCTTTGAGTAAGTTGTACAATACAAAGCACCAATATAACATACCTATATAGCCAGTTATGTAATGTAACTACTATGTATACCTAAGTTGTCTGTTATTCAAACAACACTAGACTTGGCTAGTATTTGTAAAACAGTCTCTTGTTCCACACACACCATCCATGGCCACTTCCTCTTACATAAGTCTTGTGAAGTTTCTAGATGTAGATATAAGAAAGGAAATGAGATCATGAAGATGTGTGCACGGGAGACTATAATTTAGCTGAGGTTTCTCATCCCCTGAGTTAAAAGTGTAACTTTTTTACAGGCAACGTGGACGTGGAGTAACGTGCACGGTACACACATCTATACAATCCAGCACGGTTTAGTATCAAGGAAAAGGAAGAGAGTGTATGTGTAGTGTATGCCATTTGCATGTAAGCCATCAGGAGGAAATCTACCATTAATTTCTATGTAGATTCCTTAATGGCTCGTATCTACTTTCTCCTCACACTGTTCATGTGCATGTATATGGTTATTTAATACGTGCGATTAGTGCAGAGCAAGTGAAAGACTTCTTTTTTATTTCCTCACGTGGGGAATTTTATTCCTTCTAATGTCAGTAATGAAACCAAGGTAAAGGAGAATATAACTGCTGATAAAAGGCTGCGGATTACTACTACACTACGCCGTTATGCACTCTAGGTATCTGCCAGTAATGCTTCTTGAGATCCTGCCATAAATTAAATAAATACTAATATTGTTTCTGCCAACTGCATGCTATATCCAACCATGTGTATTCACATTACATTACACACTACATACACACAGAAATAGAATTCATTAATGAAAACTATCTTTTCCGCAGACCATGTCCTGAAATGAATATTATTATTATCATTCCAGGCTTTCTTAATTTGCAGTTAAGGTTCAGGTTTATCCGCTGCACTGATTTTACGCTTATTCTTAAGCTACAAGGGATTTCAACCTTCTTACTCACTCTTCGTCACTAATGATAATTGACTAGCTTTATCAAATTCAAATTAACCAAACATATATGACAGTGCTGCAAAATGTAATGTTGTTGTGAATACTATAGTGTGCATGTGTATAAACACACTACGTTTGATGTTACTACTTAATGATTTCACGTAAGTACACTTACTTAGCTTAACTCATCATCTTTATATGTAGTACTAAACCTTGAAAGTGAGACGAAGTGTAATTGAAGTTCTTAGATTACTTACTTGGCTTCACCTGTTGACATTTCTCTCTCGGTCAATTACACGACAGAATGTTGTTAACGTAATTTGGTAAATGTCAATAGTAAGTTGAAACCCTAATATTATTAACCTTTCTCCATCTTATTGTTTGCTGCCACAGGTGTGTATTACTAGCCTTTGTAAACATACTAGAAGCATCAAGTTAGAAATTACAGAAGGAATTGCTGACGGCAATTAGCTACCTAACTACTACGTATTTATAACGCCAAGTTTGTGTAGATGAAATTACTGATTGCGAGTTTTATGCACAGCATAGATCACCTGGTACCTGTTTTGAAGAAGTTTGTTCATTGATTCGTTGAAGAGACTTTGCGATTAAAGTTAAGTCAAACTTAGTTGAAAGAGTGAGATAGGAAGTTAAGTGTATAAAGCTATAGCCTCCTGCGAATCTTTTGATTCCCGTGTTAAACTATATGTACCTACTATCTCTGTTGATGCAGCATAATATTTAGTTTACGTATGGGTAAATACGATACAGACTGTATAAGGGTAGAAGAATGTCCAGTAGGGTGTGTAGGGAAGAGTGGGCAATGTAATGGACTCATACATGTGTAATAGAAGAAACATCTATGCATTGCGTAGCCAAGTCTATTTTCTAGTTTGTTCGCACGTGAGTTTAATCCGATTTGTCGGTTTACTTCTGACTCTCTAGCGCATTTTCTCTGTTGAAGTAGTCTGATGGAAACTTACATGGCTGTTATGTATATAAGTAGTAGAGAACTTTCCTTGAAATAAAATAAGGATGTAGAATAAAGCCGTTAGAACTGTCGTTAATGGCTTTATCCCATTTCAAATGCACTATGTATTGCACTGTGTACTTAACTATAGAGAGAGAGTAAGGTTATAACAATGTAATTTCACCAGATATCGACCATGGCCATCTTAAAGACGCCCAAGTTTACATTAGATAGTTAATCGTCTGTATCGTTAGGACATGAGCAATGGCATCGGTTGGTATTAAGGAATAAATAGATATAAACTTAAACTATATTATACCAGCCATAAAATATGATTTAAATTTTAATGGTCGTACTAGGAAGGGGAAACCTGTTAAAGTCCTAAGCACCATATACTTGTATTACAGCGTTTAAAAGGGAGAGTGCTAGTAAAAGATGTAGTGTTATTTTAAGTTAAGAGAAAGAGGATGAAATGATCTTACACTACAATAGTACTATCTCACTTAAATGCATTTTCTTCCAAGTCCTTTCGAAAGAAAAAAGTGTTGTCCATAGCTGTAGAATCCGTTGAAGATCCTATATTTTTCACAATTTTTACATTTGATTCCGACATCAACTTTTAGTACTGGATACTGTACACTCCATTTTTGAAGAAATGTTGTAAATGCTAAAGACGACACTGAATGAAATGAAAAAGAAAGTGCAAACTTCTTGGGTGTATATATTCTGTATCTCTACGCGTACAGAATGCAAGACTCTATTGCGTCATTTTACAGGGTTCGGAAAAATCTTGGGTCTAAATAATGTTTTCCAAATGACAATTAGCAACTTAAAAATAGACATACTTAGGTGAAGGTGAATTTTGTGTGTACATACTTAGGAATACACACTTAAGTATGCATTCATTACTATTACTTAAAAGAAAATCCCATGTGTTATCGTCTATGCTTTTATGTAGATTCTTCAGTTTTTATATACTTTTTCGGTTTTTGATTGATTAACCACATGTACTAAACTTGGCAAGTTAGATTTTAATAGTGCTAGTCCAATTTCTGCTAAAAATCATTGTGTAGTAGATTCAAACTTAAGGAAATCTTTTTACTTACTATTTTTTTACTTTTTATTAAGACTGAGACACTCTTAATAAAGAGTTCTGAGTTTCTACCCTTTACTCGGTCGAAACTATGGTAGTAGTGCAATAAGTGAATTTAACTAATGTGTTAAGAAATCCTTTGAAGAAGTTATAATAACTGTAGTCAAAGGCTACCTACAAACTTCACACTCAGGAAAATGTCAATTTACAAGTGTTGAATGACTCGACTTTGATCTTTGGTTTTTCCTTCTGGAGTATGTGTGCGGAATTATTGTTGCAATATCCAATTATATATTATCTTCAAAGTCAAACCCAAAGCCTTAAGAGATATGTACTACTGCATGTGTACATTTATACAGCAGCAGATTAGATTATCTCAAACATTCTACTCACGAAACTTTATTAACTATGAATGAACGGGGATGTCAATTGTGCTATGAATAACAATTGCTCTAACACAATCAACATCTAAATGCTTATATTGCATTAACGCAGTTAGCTACAGGGCATTGTACGATAAATTGTACTTGATGCATGAAAAGTTTCGATTCTCTATTGTTAGGTAGTGTAATATGAAAAGTATAAGTCTAACAACTTGTCTGTAGGTCTAAGAACGCACAGTTCATTCAGCATTCAACATAATGCCTAACAAAGTGGTTGTTAACTCTGCGTGTATTTATTTGACAAGCATTTAAATGATGAAAGGAGAAAGTTGCAAAGGTGTATACGCCTTTGCTTAAGTGCTCCTCATAAAACAACCTCGAAATTTTATAGGTGCTAAACACATTATAAAAGCATTTTAACTCGTCAAAAGCAAAGAAGCGTTTTATGTCAATCTTAATTACCCGGTCATGCATGCCACTTGTTTCCGCTCCCGCTACTGTTTCCAACTGTTGTGTTAGAAATGTGGTGTGTACAATAGACATGTATACAACTTACACAGTAAAGAAGTAAAGATCTTATCAGGCCAACATTAAATTCCCATTGACAATGAGTTAACTCTGTTAAGTGTTGTCACAGCCATAAAAACAATATGATTGAATTGACCTACTTGATCTACATAGAATTTTACTTTACTAATTAAAAATTACTCACACATGGCATACTATTATATTATGGCTTAATCAAACATAATATTTAAATTAAATTATTCCTTCATACTACTGTCTGATGCTGTTCCAACTGATTTCATTACCGTGTTTTAATATTTTCAATGTTACTTTTGTAGATAATTAATTCAAAAATGCTCTAAAAGTAATATAGTAATAAATATACCTGAACACGATTTTGTTTGCTGGTTTTATAATTAGCGTGGCATGGAAAGCGATTCAGTTGGTTTTAAATTGCATAAAAGCCGAAATTCATCTAAACTGACAATCTAACAAAATGAAAATACATTTCCATAATAACACAACACCCTTAGCGGAAGTTGGTGTGAAACACAAAGGCTTTTTGTTAGGGGTGCTGGCAATATGATTATACATACATACATACATCAGTCAAGGATCTTTGACTGTTAATTACAAATCTAAAAATGTGTACATATTGCCTTCTTTGCTGTCCCAGGTTATTTGATTTTAAAATTAATTTAAATTCACTTCAATATACAAAATTCTCTACTGTTAGTAACCACTTGGAGCTAGTAGTAACATTGTACAAAGGTTTGTGAATTTTATGGGGAACGAAAAAGTAATAGAGCCCAAAACTAAAAGATTAATATCACGTAGCTGTAATGATAACTTTGGAAAAGTTGCAATCCATACCTAGTTGATTGTTACTAAAACACGGATGAGCGAACATGGACATAAAACAGTGGTCTTGTCCAGCAAGTACACGCAGATGACTCTATGCTTTCGCTAACTCTCTCGTTCTCTCGCTAATTCCCTTGAGTGACAGATTCGTTATGTGGGCTAACTTTTGTTGCTTACTTTTGGAGAGAAAACTATCGAGGCAGATGAGTTTTCTATTCAATTAGGAAATTAATTGAATACGTTTCATCAACAGCGTCATAGAATACTATATATGCTATTCTGTAGGGCACAGGCACATAAAGTATAAGTTGGTTAGTCAATTTTGATCTTCGTTGGTTGTTTTATGTTGATTTACTGTAATAGTCCACACATCATACCCCAGCGCTTGGGCATGTG
Organism: Pogonognathellus longicornis; assembly: GCA_034694085.1. Lineage (NCBI taxonomy): Eukaryota > Metazoa > Arthropoda > Collembola > Entomobryomorpha > Tomoceridae > Pogonognathellus > Pogonognathellus longicornis. The sequence continues at coordinate 39,461 of JAQFYB010000798.1, forward strand.
GATGTGGGCAACAGATAGTTCACTCTAAAATGCGACTGTATTTGTATTGTAGTAGGTACGCATTAATATTAGTTTAAGTAGTGTAATTCTGTGTATTTTGCTTTACTACAGTCCAAGGTCCAGAGGTTTGATGTTGCATTTGCATTATTAAACAGTGATATATGGCATGGTATTACCAGTTCCTGCATTAGCTGGATGATTCTATGCAACTGTAATGTGCTTGTTTATGATTACTACTACCTAGTAAGGTCGTTGCATTGTGAGTATACACTAAGGTAACTCCCAACTCCACGTACACGACATGAAAATATACTGTTGACTTTCTTTATGTATATTTTACTACAATTTCGAACCGAGCTGGAGTCGAGCTCAAAAATTCAGCTGCATGTAGATAGTTCGCCTTTAATTTTCTCTGATATGCACCTCATTTTAATATTAGTAGTTTTAACAAAGCATTTCTGAGCCGAACTAAAATCGACCCCTTATATTCGGCACCATGTCGATTCTGAGCCGGAAATTTTGTTAGGAGCTCATTGTAAAATAATTTAAATAAAAACCAAAATTCGAAACCTCAAATAGTGAAATACGACGGCCATTAGGTGTGTTACATTGAATAATAACTGTGTAGGCAATGTACCTAATATTGTTCAATACTGTCAGCAGTGCAAGTACAGTACGTATTTGAAAATTTGAGATGGGGTAGTATAGTGTCGTTTACAGCTGGGCAGAATTCCTCGAAATATTTAATATGATATTGCATTGAGGATATCTTTAACAGGGTACTGTGTGTCTGTGTAGTGTGTTTATCATACTATGTGGTTGAATGGTTGAATTGGAAGGTATGCAATCGCAGAAGTTTTGTTTGTATGTATGTTCTCGTTATTATCTGTTTCTTTTGTGAATTGGTCTACACGCAAGCAACCACTATGCTCCATAAATGCAACATTATCAAACTAACGCTAAATAGAATAGCATAGAACATACAAAGATAATGCGGGAACTCGTATGTATATCTATGTGGATTTCCTCTGTACATATGTAATTTGTGGGGCAACAAATAAGCAGAGTCTGATAATATTGTGTGTGACAAGATTAAGTGTGGTAAATGTTGAACGGAAGGGTTGCCTAAAGCCATGTAGCACAGATATTACAAGTAAAGATTGTTTACAACTAAATTGAATAAGAAATCTAATAGCTATACATAACCAACACTACTCTGTAGCCAGAAGAGCAAGGAAGAGTATACGTAAAGCGAATTGGCTCAATGCAATAGAATGGAAACGCCATTTCTCACAATAAGTTCAATGGAGTCAGGAGACTTTTGTGTCTTTAGCAGATTTATTTTCTGTTTTCTCTTCAATAATGCCACGACGGGTGCGGCCCTTTGCGTCAGATTTTGGCGGCGGCTGTTTCTGCAGCCCAGACTGTCTCCTTTCCCACTATACTACAACTAGGTACTTCAATTTCGGTAGATTGTGTTATGATATCGTTGCTGGTGGAAAATGTTGGATGCATACGTGGTGTATGTGTATGTGTGTGTACGTGTATGAGTGAAATGATGTTGCATGTCATTTCGTATGTTTTCAACAGCATAGTAATGTCACCCTTTTCTCCATCTTTCTCTGTCTTTGAACCGAAAGTACACGTCGAGGACATACAAATATGCAATCTTGTGCATACGTACATTGCATACAATACACTTTTGACATCATCTCTTTGACGTAAAAGCAGTTGTGTATACCTAATTGAAATTGGTATACACAGTGCAAGTGCACTATGTAATGCAAAATGTTGTTCCAAACTAAGCTCATCAGCATTACACTATAATTGATCTTATATAGTAGCATTTATTGTGCAAGAGTGCACTTTTAAATTAGTTTTTGTTTGCTATTGTCCTCCTGTATAGACATGAGACATCCTGTGAGTCCTTTTTGGTCGTCAGTTACAGAAACTATTCCGAAAGGAAAGTATGTAACTCTTCCACAATTGCTTTTCTTTTTCCAATGTATTTCTTGAGTACACATAATACTTTTTACTTCGACTAGAACCTCTTATGCACGTAGCAATATGTATGTAGTGTTACACTGTTACACATCAGCTTGTGTAAAAACTGAATGTGTGAATTCATGTCAGCAGTGTCTAGTACATATACTTATACTTATAAGTGTTATAGCTGGTGGTAGTTTATGGATGTACTATACACACAAGTACTAGTAAGAAATGACAACTTATAGTTTCTAGAGCTTGGATTGAATTGTTGATTATGTGTGCAACCATGTAGATTTGGTTATGGTGTCCAATTGGTGCTTGTGTCTTATTGCAATGCGGAAAGTTGAGCTTTGGGCTTGTTACACTAACAATGAAAGAGCTCCGACATATTCGAGTCTGTCTGGGTGTGACTTCATGCGTTTATCAACTTTGATTCTTGGCACGTTTCAACCCAATAAGATGATTGCATTCAGAGAGGAATAAAAAATCTCCTTCCAAAGATTCTTATTTCAAAACTTACAAAGTTTTTAGTGTATACTGTTCATCATTGCTTAGGTACAATCGTTAACAATACATACAAATTGTGTATGCACTTACGTACACGTCCTATATTTGACATGCGATGACGTAAGTTCTCAAGAGGAAAATAACCACAAAAACTTATCTTCAAGTCTCAAGTGGCAGTACATACTAATAAGGTGGAACCCTATAAATTATTAGAGAAATCAAACTCCATTGATAGAAAGAAGATTATAATAATGTCCCAACTGAGTTGGTAGACATGATTATGAATAATAATATTTTTGTTACATATAAAGTATAACTAACCATTGAGCTAGGTAGGTATTAGTGACATAGCCTTTCATGGCCTTTCATAGCAAGTAATAAGCGAATACTAAAAATGAATATTTATTTGATATTGTTAGGTACTTATACTTTATTGTCTCATTGTCTCAGTTAGAATTCTAGAAAACAGAAGAATATTATTAAATAGGTTAATAGGTAGGTATAGGGCGGAACTGAAAAAAATGTTGGTGTCCCTAGATCGTTGTATCTTTTACGCATTTAAACTTTATTTTAATAATTTATGTCCCTGTCCACACTTTCATCGTTTGAAATTTTAAAAACCTAAATTCTCCCTAGATTCCTTATTATGGGGGATAAGTTCCTTCTGTCCTGTTAATTTACTCAAAGCAGGTTTTTCATTTAATAAATAAGCTATCTGCACTGAGAGCGCACCGAAAAAATCTAGGTTTAAAATGTCAAAATATTAATTTATGGAACCTATATGCTACAACCTCCCCTATTTTAAGGCCAATTTTGTTGCCCCCAATGCAGTGGTACTGAAAAAAAAACTCCAGGTCTGGTTAAAAAACCTTCTAGTTATATTGAATTAGGCAAGCATTGCGTCAACTTTAACAATATTTCCACGAATTATTTTCATTTATTGGCCTTGTTAGTTAAGTGACTGTGCAAATTGTGTGCATAAATAAAGCTGGCGTGGGAGGGCTTTGTAAATATACGGGGGAGGCCTAGATGCAAAGAGGAAATTGTGAGAAATATGAATACATGGGTAAGCATTATAATAAAGATCTGTCTTCTTAATAACCACGAGATCACTTTGGAACAAAGCTAATAACGCAATATTGTATTTCTCGTCTTGGGTTTTCCATATCGATTGATGGTGTGGCTGTGGGTAAGCTGTGTAATAAACTCAAGTAGAACACGGGTAAAGGTACACAAAGGAGAGTTTGAGTTGAAGGAGACGAGAGTTGATGGAAACTAAGTCCAAATTATTTTGTAGATCTGGTTGATTTTAATAATTTTAATACCCGTGTCACTAGATATAAAACAACACACTTT